>JANZLH020000067.1:2997934-3011841 GCA_026770325.2 Erythroxylum fimbriatum
AGGATACGAATGGGGTGCCTCCCATTAAGCGCTTATCAAAGGTCATAAGCTGGACCCTTGGCATCTGGATATTATCCTTTATCAAATGGGTGCTTGAGTCCAATAGGAAACATGTTCAAACTCCGTGAGGGGCCTGGAACAACTTCCTTATAATTTTTAATAATTACATTTTATTATTTACTGGGAGTCTTAATAGTACAAGTAGTTCAAAAAATCCAATTTCTATTGATAATATCGATCTTTGGCGAATTGGGTTTCTGAGAAACCAAATTTGATAAATGTGAATGACTTGGAAGATAATCCTGGTTGAGAATGTCATTTGGTGCGTTGAATTTGAATGATGATGCTAATGAGACTCCTCTCAATGATAAAGATTTTGTATCAAATGATAACTAAGGTTAGTGTAGTTACAACAGATATCCTCCCGTAGACGATTGAATGAAGTGCCAGATTTTTATTTTTCATCTTATTTAAATTTTACTTATATTTGAAGTATATGTTAAATTTTATATATGTAATGTAATTGTAAATGTTTTTGTTACAGGTTTCACTTCTAGTTAGTTGATTCCTTATCACGAACTCTTATCATAAATTGTAATATTTGAGAGGTAAGGATATTTATTATTCTTTTTATTTGATATTTTGATGTAATTATTGTTTATTATATGATGAATTTATAATATTTTAAATACTTTGTATTGTTCTTAATTTTATATTTGTATGATGATAATTTTCTTTTTTATATTAATTTTGGTTATTATTTATATATGAAATATCTGAAAATTGTTGTTATTTCGTATTAATTGTGGTTATTATATATTATTATGATTTTTAGAAACAAGGTTGATGTAAACTTATATAGTATACAATACAACAGTACAATTACAATATGACAATGAACTATTTTGTAATTTCTAAAAAAATTCAGAGACTATTTCATAATTTTAAAAAATTACCCGAATTAGTACCCGGTATTAACCGGTACCAGTACAGTACCGTAGCAGAATCCAATTCGATACAAAGTCAGATACGATATTCGTAACATTGGCATCAGGTACATAATCTTACACATTAATGATTTGTGACAATTGTTGATTCAAAATCATAAAATTATAAATGTCAATTTTGATTTTAAGTGATAAAGACCAAATTTTTTACATTTCTGACTGTTAAACTATTTATTAGCACCATTTAATCGGAGTACTATGAGTGCAGGTTAAAACTTTCAAAAGATCAGGCCACCTTAATATCAGCTGAATGTCGTACGTTTAATTAGCACTAGGACTAATTCTTTAACTGTTTACTTTCCCGAATCCATCCATCCATATTCTAAGTTAAGAAGCAAAGTAACCAAAACATTAGGCAAATACAATCACTTTCCAGATCTAAAGACATGTTTCATATTCCAACTTTTCGTCGTACGAGTAACACCAGAGTTATAAAGCACAAGAAAAAATTGTTTAGTTGTAAATATGAACGTAGTAATATTTACATGACTGATAAAACTTAAAGATAAATTATTTTTAATTAAATAAATTTATTTTTAAAAATAAATTTATTAAATGAAACAAAATTATTCAGAATTAATTTTAATTAATTAAATAGATAATATTAAATTAAATTATTTGTTATTCTTATTAAAATTAATATATTAAATAATTAAATAATATATATTTAGTTTACAATAACTCTGATTAAGAAAAAATAAAAACAAAATAATCACTTTTTATGATTTTCATAATACAGGAACAAATCAAAATTTAAAACAGAAACTAAAAATTATAACGAGCATACAGCCTTTTTTATTAAATTTGATATGGTAAATCACTTTAATATGGTAAATCACTGATCTGTTTATAGTTCATAAAGATCCTCCGCATCTCTCTTCTTCTACATACCAGTAACCAATTACATCTTCATATTCTCTTCTTCCTCACATATAGCAACACTTATGGAAGAACCATAGGGTACAGATACATCAGCCATAACCCGTATAAATTAGCATTGATTATTTAAAAATGCTCTAAAAAGCTTTTGTCAATCATCGCCCCTTCAAAATGGTCCAGCCTTGTGGGGTTGGCTTTTAAACTATTAGCAATGACATCTGAACTGCATCCTCTGCATTTATTAGGTCAAGCTGGCCACTCTTTATTTTCTGAAGCTCTACCAACTTTTACCATCAATGAAAGAGAACAGCAACTACACCCACAGATGAAGTCGAGCCATACCACGTCCATCTGGAAAACTTCATCCTCTTTTGGAAGCTCTACACATATTCACATAGGAAAAGGATGGATCCACAGAATAACTACAATCAGAAACATTCACCAGTCAACACAAATAACTCTGTTATATGCTTAATTAATTTGGTTATTAAGAACATGGACAAAGTAATCATAGTCGTCCATAAATTTAAAGCAAATTTCAACACAGAAAGAAGAAACTTTTGAGGACACACAGGAAGGAGAAACATGGCATTGCTTCATATCAAAAGGACTAAGCTTCACCAAGAATTAATAAAAAGGATTGAATATTACTTAACAATACTAACACAGTAATGTAAGCATCCAAACACCTCATGAAGAGTAGCAATAAGCTGTAACAATATCTGAGTGGAGGACATGTTTGCTTTCTTACAAGTTGCTTGAAAGCTCTATTCTCATTATGAGTTGATAAGATGCTACAACCATACACATGATCCATCACAACCTTCTCAAATTGTAAAGCTGAATGGTCTGAGACACCATAGCAAGCTTTGGGTGCACCAGCATATTGTTAATAAATCTAGAGAGAGGAAAGTTTTACGGCAGAAAAACTTGTCTCTTAAACATTTGCATAAAAACTTGTCTCTTAAACATTTGCATGCATTATTTAATTGTGCATGGAAGGTTTCGCACAAATTAAGTTCTTAAATGCCAAAGCAAGCAGGCAAGAAAAATATTATTAATTAGTAGAATTAACTAATTACAGTAAAAATAAACTTCCCTTTTGAACACCAAGAATTTCCATAAGCTGCAAAACATTTGAAGCACCAATTCACAATAACTCAGTGAGCCAGAAACTAAATACACGTTTTCACCCTATAATGAACTGACAAAAGCCAACAGAATCATAAAAGCAAGGCAGTTCATAAATCTTTGTACAGAGGCTACATCCCATGTTCGATTCCCAGCCTTGGGGGTGCTGGGGGGAAACCCCTCCTCTGTTGCGACCTTGGGCCGAGCCTGTGAGGGGAGGTAAGCCGGGTCCCAAAGGGTGTGCCGGGCCTCAGGGGAGGTAAGCCGGGTCCCAAGGGGTGTGCCGGGCCTCTGTACCAAAACCAGTAAGCCCGGGTCGTAACAAAGGATCCTGTCCATACATCACCTAAAATAGCGTACGTAACTTGCAAGGAAGAGTAGAAAGATGTGTTGTAACAATACTCTGTACACGAAACCGATTGGAGCCATCGCTGTGGTCTATCGCTCGAAAAGCAACGCAAGTAAATCTCAATGGCCTGGTTTACAACTTCAGTCTGGCCATCTGACTGCAAGTAATAAGCTAAAGAAAAGGCCAATTTTGTTCTTCACAAATGAAACAATTCCTTTCAAAAGAGACTCGTAAAACCTTTGTCTCAACGAGAAACAACTGTCTCAAGTAACCACTGCAAATGAAAGACTTTTGTAAAAAAATTACACGAGCCACAAATATAACAGTGAAAGGATGAGCACGTGGAACAAAGCGCATATTTGGAAAAATCTGTCTACAACCACCATCAAAATTGACTTCCATTGGAACTTTGGGTAATGCTTTGATAAAATCCATTGAAATATCAGCCCATTCTTGTTGGGGCACCAAAAGAGGCTATAAAAGCATTGTTCGGTATAAGTTCTCCCACTTGTTGTGTTGACAAACTAGGCAACTCTGCACAAATTCAACCATTACTGATTTCATTCCTTCCAAAAAGAAATCTCTGCGCACCTTTTGCAATGTCTTTCGGACCCCTTCGTGGGTCATATTATGAATGCTCGAGATGATGGTTTGCAGTAGGGAAGAAGTTGACAACAAATAGACCTTCCCCTTGAAAAAGATTAAGCCATCCCTTACTTCCCAAAAAACTTCAGCCTCCCATTCTCTATGCTGTCCCGATGTTGTTTCAAGTCATCCAAGGCTTCCACTTCTTGTTAAAGGACATCAAAAATGTCAGCCAGTGACATAGAAATAGCAGAGAGTGGACCATCCTCCTCATCACATCAGGAAAGTGCATCGACAGATTAGTTCAGTCGCTCCACCTTGTACTCTATCCTAAAATCAAAATTCATTAGTTTACTAATCCAATGTTGTGGAGTTGAAGTGGTTAACAAAAATTTTAGACTGAAGTGATCGGTCATGATGAGAAAAAGCCTCCCTCAGAGATATAGATTCTAGTGGGTCACGACTTTAGCAAGACCAATAAGCTCTCTTCCATACGTTGCGAGCTTATAATGTCAATTTGCCAAATTTTTGCTTAAAAATGCAATTGGATGGCCTTGTTGTAGGATCGCCATAATACCACTACCAGAAGCATCACACTCTACCACGAACTCTTCCTCAAATTAGGCAACCTCAAAATAGGGGCTCCAAAAAGAGCCTTCTTCAAGTTAGAAAAGACCGAATGGGTCTTTTTTCAAAAGGCTAGTTAGAGGTGCTACCAATTTTCCATGATTTTTTTATATATTTCCTGTAGTACCCTGTTAAGCCTAGGAAGCCCCTAAGAGCCTTGGCCAATTGTGATATTGACGAATCTACTGTCGCCTTAATCATACTTACATCCGCTTACACTCCTTCACCATGGACAACATAATCCAAGTACATCACTTGAGTCTCCCAAAATGTGCACTTAGATTTCCTAAGAAAAAGATGGTGAGCTTGCAATAATTTGAAAACTAAACGTATGTACTAAATACGCTCAATCCATGTCTTACTATATATTAAAACGTCATCAAAGAAGACTAGGTTAAACTTACACAAATAAGGCCTAAACACCTCATTCATCAAACTTCGAAAAGTAGAGAGAGCGTTGGTAAACCCGAAGGCATTACAAGGAATTCAAAATGCCTATGGTGTGTCCTAAAAGTTATCTTCTCTATATTCCAACAATCCATTTTAATTTGATAGTGTCCTGAACGAAGATCTAACTTTGTGATTGTTAAGCTCCCTATAGTCCACATAAAACCTCCATGTTCTGTCATATTTCTCACTAGTAATATAGGTGAAGAAAAGGAAGATTGACTTAGTCTTATTCCTTATTGTAGCGTAGCAACTGGTAAAGTTGCTCCTTTGTTCATAAGGTCACAAGTTCATGTCACAAAATAGTCTTCTTGTAAAAATACAAAGGGAAGGTTGCGTACATTATGGCCCTCTCCAGACTCTCGCAAAGCGAAAAGCCTTGTGCACTGGGTACGTTAATGTTGACCTTTATATCATAGCCTTACATTGCTTCTCTATCTCATCCTTTTGAAGGTGAGGATAACAGTAAGGTCGCACCACCACCAATCCGGATCCCGGCACTAAAAGAATTTTATGATTACAACTTCGACTCAACGATAATCTTAAAGGTTCCATAAACAAATCTGGAAATTATGTCAACAATTTTTCTATAGCAATGGAGGTCGAATGTTATCCCTTTATTATTGTCACTCTCGATTCAACACTCGAAACTTGTCCCTTCCATTGCACCTTCTTCCCATCTAGCTCAAAACTCATCGTTAGAGATGCAAAGTCCTAGAGTATAAGGCCCAACGTATGTAGCAATTTGACACCTAAAACCACATCAAAACCATACAAGAGAATAGAATAAAGGTTAGTGGTAAAAGAATCAGAATCAACTTGTAGAGTTACTGCCTTATAGATACCCAAACTAGACACTTTTTTTCATTGGCCACCGCCACCTGCAATCTTGGCCACTCCCTAACTGTAATACTAATTTTGAGTATCACATCCTCCCGAATAAAATTACGGGTGCTTCCCGAATCTACCCCTTTAGCCCTTCTTTCTGCCATCTCAGCCGTTCAAAGCCTTTTGAAAAATGAGGTTGGGGTGCTGCCTGAACTGCTGGTAGTTGACCCTGTCAATTTTCCTCCTCCACTCACTCCTTTGGTGCTTTTATTCTCAATAGAGGCAGCGCTAGTTGCAACTGATTTAGGGGTTGTCCACCCAGCCGAAAATTTGGAGCTGCCTTGTAATATACTTTATTGTTTCCTCTCTAAAGCCCGTGTCATATTCATTGCCACTCCTAAATTACTGGGATGTTGCATCTCGACCTCACTTTGAAGGCTCTCCACCAATCCTGCCATAAATAAATTCAACTTTTGACAGAGATTCAAGTCTATAGTTCTCGCTAACAAGGGCTGAAACTATCGCTGATAATCTTTTACAATTCATGTTTGCTTAAAATTTTCCAACTCCCTTAAAGGATTATTGCACATGAGTTGTCCAAACCTCATAAGACAATGTTCTTTAAATCTGTAACACTCCAATTCCAACTTCTCCTACTCTAATTGATAAAACCACAGCTGCACTTACCCCATCAAGTGGAAGGCTGCCAATCCCATCTTTTCTCCCTCTTGGAATTTTTGATTCCCAAAAAATTATTTGCACCTCCTTAACCGTATCAAGGAGTCTTCTGACTCATCATAGGCAGGAAATTCAAGCTTGGAGTAGCATGGTACCAACTAACCCCTTACCTACCTATTTGTTCTCCTCTGAAAAGTTTTGGCTCCCTCAGTTGCCACTACCAGAAATGCCAACATTGTCCCTTCTTGAATCCTTCCTTGATCTATATACATGGCATGAGAGCTCCTCCATCTGTTCTTCTAGTGCCTGCTGCCTCATGGCCATAGTTTGCATAAAAGCCTCTGACTTGTTGATCAAGCTTTTCGGGTCATCCATGACAGGTGGCTTTGATATCAAGTTGTTATGTATTCCAGCCTAGGAACGAGTCATGAGTTGAGACATAGGGAAAGCTAACTCTTTTTCTCTAGCCATGTTCTCCCCGTCCTCTGAAGAACCTATGCCGATGCAAAGGGCAGACCTATCCTCGACAAGGTCTCGTATAGTTGCTGCTGTTTTTTTAATCTGGCAACTCTGTTTTTCATGATAAAAGTTTGCTTACCTCTTTATTAACCATAGCAGCCTTTAAATAGGCTTAAGAATAACTTAATTAGGACTCCTAATTAGATATAAAGTCTAAAAATAGAATCCCAACAAAAGTACGAAACATAATCTGTAAAAACCCTAAAATACAAAAGAAAATAAAATAAAAGCAAACTCGTTAACGGCTGTCCTGTCAGCCACTTTTCTTGCGTCGTTAGTAAACTTTTCCCACAAAGGTATCCTCAACAGAATTCTGAGCTCTAATTCATAGTCCCATAAGTAATACAGGTAGAAACAGTAAAGAAAATTAATGAAAGATATAAATTGGAAAACATAGGAATAAACTGTTACCGTTTGCAAGCAGGAAAAACTTACAAGTGGCTCCATTACAGATTCAGAACCAAGGATAATGTCCACTACGCATTATGACTCCAGTAATCAGAATCAAATGTAACTGCATAGTTAAGTTTACAATATTTTGAACAGATTAGCGGTACTACTGGATGGAGTTCTTCCATCAAGCTCAAGTCAGATCAGAGATTGAATTCACTATCATAAATTCAATATAGTACACTGGATTTTTACAAAACTAATCTACCCAATTATAAAGTAATCTTTGGGGCCTTCTAAATGCATCTTTTACCAAGAATAAGGTATAGGATTCTTACGCATAAATACTAAATTATGAAACCCGAATAAGAATGGGGAGAGTAAGAGAAAGGAATCTTTCTCAGAAAATAAACAATAAACCGACAGCAAGAAAAAAAACTAAACCAGGCTAGACAATACAAACAAATATGCACCATGGGACATAACTGGATTCTCATCTTTCAAATACTCATTTTTAACTAGCTTCAATTCATGCCCTCTTCGTCATCTTTCAATCTTTTGTTCAAAATCCACACCGTTAATGCCCAAACACTTGGTACATGTAAATGTGAAGCAAATGAAGAGACTTGATGGAACAGGAAAACAACCAAAGATAAAGGAACTTCCATGACTGCGATGAAAAAGAATTTACAAGAAGAGCCAAGCAGGTTCAAACAGTATGGACCAGAAAGTTTTGTTTTGATGTAGGAACAAATACGAAGCTCAGAGAAGATTAGAAACTGCTAGTTCTACCCCTAGAGGTTTGAATCTTTACAGGCAGATGTGAAGTAGAGAACTGAACGAAGTTTTAAGTTGAGAATCCAAAACCTTTCTTTCGACTTTACTTGTAATACGACTTCTGTCTGCATTTGGCATCAACAGACAACATGGTAAAGCGCCAGTGATCTCTCCTCTTTTCTCAACTAGCAAGTGTGAAGTAGATGTGGGTGCTCTTTTTCGTTATGGATCAACCCAAATTTACAATGTTCGTAGATTTTGGGCTTTAGTCGATTCTCTGAACCCAAATATTATGTGATCTCATTCGGAAATATTGGATTTAATCCTATGAATTTTCTAACGGAAAGTCAGGATTGTCGTTTTGTACACTTTACGGATGCATAAGCGTACGAACTTTTGAGGACTGATCTTCTTCTCACGTAGTCGATCCTTATTTTTGTAGTAATCATTTTTAACTTTTAAAATGCCTTAACTAATTTAATGTAAGTTCTTTAGTTAAAATAGACTTTAAATATGTTTAAAATTTTGTTGATATTATTCCTGAAAAGTTAACAAAAAAATATTAAAGCTATCCAACAATAATGAGAGTGTCAACGAGAGGTTAATATCGTAATAAAAATATTAAACTTATGCTATCAATCACACTCGTTTCAGTACAATAATATATATATATATATATGGAGAGAGAGAGATAGTAACATAAAAAGCATAATGAGTTCTAAGATTACAATAAAGAATTTTTAATAAAGTTCATAAAGCATTAGTATTTTAGATTAGAGCAACGATTTAAATGTTCGTTTCTATAAGTAAACGATTTTACAACATTTTAACGAAACGTCGGAAAAGTGAACATATTTTACGACTATTATGGAATATCGTTGCAATAACATCAAGTTTTAAAGACGTTTAAATAATTTCGTCTCCAAAGCGAAAGATTTTTGCGACGAACAGAAATATCGTCGCCAAATGTCGGGAAAATCAAAATTTGGGAGAATTTGATGAATTTTTGTATGTGATAGTGTTGTTAAAATTAATAATATTTGGAAGATAGTTTGTTAATGCTAAGTGTACTTAATAATCGTAGTTAAGGTTAATTGTAATTGACATTTTTATATTCCCAGTGAAGATATCTTTTGTTGTGAAGTTGCTTTTAATGTTTAAAACATATTGTTGAAAAACACATGGTAGGTTATTTAAAATATGAAAAGTAAATATATTTTGGACATTAAAATAATTGTGAACCAAAAATTTTAAATTTAGTAGGATAAGAATACCATAAATTTAAGTAAACAACTATTCTTAATCATTAAGCTTTAGTAATAGTAAAAAATTATTAATAAAAATTTTGGAAATGATATCAATATAATATAATGATATATATAAGTAGTACAAGATTTTAATTAGAAGTTTAACAATTCTTACAGACATAATACAACAATAATAAACAGCCTTACTCTTAACTAGTATAGAGTTTGTTTTAAAAATTCTTACAGGTAGAACAATAAATAAAGTATTAAGTTGATTCCATCAATAAAGAGTTGAAATAATTATTTTTTGGATTCCAAGTGATATGAGAGTCGGTAAAGGTAAATGAATTCCCTATGTCTGGATTCCTAAGAAGGGTCCTCGCATGTTCGAAGTCATCAATTGAAATAGTGAAAGATGTTCCCTCAGGTGTAGGGTTGTTGACACCCTCTTCCAACTGCTTCTTCGCTATAGCTAAACTTCTAGAAGATACAGTAAATAAGTTCCCAGATTTAGTATGGAAGACAAGTTTGATCAAATGAACTACCAGTATGATTCGTTTCACCTAAACCACAATCAGTATAGAACTTAGATTGCTAGTTTAGTAAAATCATTTAATGAACTCAAATTGGAACACATACATACCTGATTGACCACACAGTCATTGGAATCGAAGAATTTTCTAAAACAACCGATTTCTCTAATCCTTTACGGACCATCGTGACATCGCCCCACCTCCATTTCCATCTATATTCTCTTGAAGATTCAAGGAAGCTTAACACAAGATATAGTATATACAATCAAATATTCATATATATAATAAGTTCATAATAGGAAATGAACAATAAGGAAAGTGAGGAAGTTCAGATGATACTAAGAATCTTGAAGAAGAAGATCGGCGATGGAAGGCAAACGATTATTAGTATCTAAAGAGGGGATTTGTTTTGCATTGTTTTTTTCTTCAGTAAGGACAATTTTGCCACATTTCTCCCATCGGGAACTAGTTGCCATGTCAACATTATTTGATGAATTATGTTAAGAGTTATATTCTGCAAAAGTGAATTTAGAATAAAATTCATTATGTTCAATGAAATTTTCGATGATAAGTGAAAGTATTACAATTTAGTATTTATACATCTTCAATTTACCTAATGAGATGAAAGTTACCCTTATTAAAACAAAAGTAATCCATTTACCTTTCATATCATATATAAATTTTAGAATTTAAAGTAGATTACACATAACCATGTTCTTGATGTAAAGAAATATAGTATTATCTATATAGGGTTATATTACTATTATTACAAAAAAAAAAAGTTAAATACTCTTTCAAACTTTTCATCAAATAGTTTGTAGGCTTTCTTGAAAGAAGTATTGAAGGTCATATGAAAAAGTCAACCCATATACAACCAACAAAGGAAGATAATAAATCATCTTCGAAACACAAAAACAAACACAACGCATACACCATATGTAGAAAAAAAGAACTCACAATAAACACCTAAACTTATAAGTAAAACAGAGCACAAGAATGAGGGTTCGAAAATAGAAAAGAAAAAAAAACCAACACAGTTAAGGATGCTTCTTCGATGGTAATGACCAAAACACACAAGACGAGTATAAGAGAGGGGACAATGGTTATTGGATCAAGAATGTAGAGGAATGTTGACGACTATCACGAAAATGAAGAGATGTTCGTTTTCGTGTTAATAACCTAATACAAAACAACGTCATTTCTTGTTAAGATAAACGAAGTCATTTTTTATGTTGTCAAAAAAAGTCAATTTAGATTAAAATTCATTATGTTAAATTAAATTCTCGATGATAAGTGAAAGTACTACAATTTAGTACTTACATATCTTCAATTAGTCACAATGAAGCATAGTAGTGGTAATTTACGCAAACAATCAAAGCCACATCACAACAAATAGAGGGATAAAGAAGACACGAAAAGCACATCACAACAACCTAGAGATTGAAAGGAGAATAGAAAACTGACAATACATAAGGTGGATGACTTACTTGGATGGATAAACAATTGAAGACAACCATAATAGAAGACAAAGATTCACCACGTGTGAGACTTCTTCAACAATTTCCAAAACCAGAGGGAGAATGAATGAAAATGACAAATAGTCGAAGACAAAGATGGCTTAATCTTTGCCTTCACTTTTGTACTAATAACTTAGTAGGGAACGACGTCGTTTGCGGTACAACAAAAAGTTTGTTGTACAAAAAACGATGTCATTTGTTGTATGGTGAACGAAGATGAATGTTGATGAATAACACGAAAACAAAGCCGTTTGTAGTTAACATAAATGATGTTGTTTTCGATAAAGTCGAAAGAAATATACCATTCACTGAGGATTCATAAACCTATCCCTAAATGGTTTGCCATTACCATTTGGTTTCACATTTGGGAAATATAATAATCTCATATATGTAAATTATAAGTTACAGTACAAAAAATTGATATAATAAAAAGAGAATTATTATTAAATAGAGTGTACATATATATTTTACATACATAATTTATGAGAATATTTATACATAATGTAAATTTTCGTAAAACATTACACTAGTTAAATTACTTGTTCGATATGTTATTGCCGTTAAAAATGTTATTAAGTGTAACAAAGCTGCATTTTATCATATATAATTTTTATAGTAATTTATTTTTATGATAAATTAAAAACATTTAGCAAAAATTTAAAATCTAGTAAAAAAGTGTGACATTGGTGACACTTTCGAAGATTGGTTGTGAAAAGTGAACATTTTGCGACGGTTTGTGATATCGTTGCTAAATAGATAGACAAATTAAGTGAAGTGAAATGTCGTTGCGTTCATACAAAAGATGACGATTTTAAAATTGGTTGTGAAATGTGTAATGTTGTTTTTCTTCTGGCGACAAAAAATTAATTCGTCGTCAAATATTTGGATGTTTAAAAAAATTAAGTTGAGATGATGTCATTTCTTCGACGCTAAACGACTTCGTCTCAACTTCTGTTAAATGAATCAGTGCCGAGGTCACCCTCTATTTTTCCTCTCTCCCGCACCAGTTTCTGCCTTTTTACTCTCTCCCATGTTGGTTTGTCATTGTTTTCTCTTCTCCTTTTGACATTTACGTGCCTTAGTCTTCTCCAGTCGCCGTCTGTCTGTCCTTTAGTCGAGGTAAGTGATTCAGCATTTGTTCTCTATGATGAATGTTGTGTTCATAGTCTTGGTATTTTAAGAGAAAATATTCGACAATTTTTGGAGTGCTTTTGCATTTGTTTTCATTATCTGTAGTACATTTGGCTTTGCAATGTGTTACAGTAGATTAAGGAAGGAAAAAGACATGATTTCCTTAGGTAATTTGGGATGAATTTATCATGCCTTTGAAGTGTTTGACCAAAGTTCAAAGAGGTCTCTTTAAGACTCCCCTTTTTAGTTTTTAATGCTCGGATACCCCTCTAGGTCATTGAGAATATATAAGTGTATATGTGTACATATATTAACCATATGGAATCCTAAATCATTAGTGCGTGCAAAAAAAAAGAAAACTTTTTAGTTTTATATGGTTTTCCTCGTATAACAGATGCTAAAACTTGCAAATGTTAATAACTTTTAACATTAATTATAAATATATATTTAAGGATTGTTAAACTAAACTGTTATAAATTGATTCTGTCTCTCATTTCCTTACTTTCTTTTATTATTGTTGTTGTTGCTCTGTGATTATCTTATATGATTTTTTTTAATTTTAAGAAATTATATTACCAAAAAAGGCAAAGTCTACAATGTACAATATATTACAACCTACAAAGGATATAAAAGGGGAGACAACAACCCCTACTTTCCCATTTGCGCAATCAAAACAAACCACTTACAACTACAGAAACCAACGCCTCCTTATTGCTAGTCGCATAGAATCCTGTTTCCCATTCATAATGATGGCCTCCTTTATGAAATTAACTATGCATTCCGCAAGCTCATATTTACTTCGTTCAACTTGCTTGTAAAGCCGGTTGTTCCTCTCCCTCCATATGTGATAAAGTACCATCTGAAACGGCCTTAATAATGAAACCGTCTAGCCTCCATTGTTTGGTTTTATGTATAACCTTTACCAACACATCATTCCAATCATATACAGAATTCATAGTGCCTATCAAATGCAATATTTGACTCCACACCACTTTGGAATACTCACATTCAAAAAACAAGTGGCTCCTACTTTCATTTACTAGCTTACACAACACACAAATAGGATCGAATGTACCAAACCACCTGTCCTTCGTTCTCAATCTATTTTTAATAACTAGCCATAAGAAGAAAGCAGAATTAGGGCACAATACCTGTTTCCAAACCAGTTCTGTTGGACCCCAAACCTGTTTACTTATTTTTGAAGCATGTTTTAATTTTTGCAGTCTTATTAGATCAGTGATTGGATTTGATTATGCTAAGGT
>JANZLH020000067.1:3037389-3057877 GCA_026770325.2 Erythroxylum fimbriatum
AGCTAAAAGAATACCCAAGAATATATAGGAAAACTTTAAGTTCTCACTCATGGGAAGTTTAGTTTGACAATTCACGGCCAATGGTTTCAATTCTGTTCGGTTTGGTCATTATCCATGCCATTAATTCTTGATACATAAATAAGCATTTCCCAATTCCTTTACCAATATACCATGGAATATGAATTAGTATATCCCATTTGTTTTTATCGATATCCAATAACTGAACATCAATCACACCCAATGTATGTATGCTTTATCATTTAAATACTTTTTACACATATCATAAATCAAGGAATGACATTTTTGGAGAATGTTAATCATTCTGATGGAATCCACCATAAGAAACAAAAGCACCTATGCTCAAGTAATTGCTCCAAAACAAGCAAAAAAGAGAAATAAAAGAGGCAAGTTAACCTAAAGAATCAAGGATGATTTTCAGGAAAATCGCTAGTATAGGAATTGCGAGAATAGAAATAGGTTTAAGAAGTTCTTTCACAGTTTATTATTCCAATCATGTGGATACTACAGACCATTCCCATCTTTGATTATAGAGAAAGCAAGTTATACAAACACTTTATGTCAGTTTGAACTATGGAATGAAAGAACAGATGCAATGTGGATCCATGCCACATGCAATGTGTTTTGATGTGTTAAAAGTCTTTACCTAATAATACATACCGCGGCAAAAATTACCTGCTTGCTCCATTTTTAATTGGATGAAAGCTATGCTTAATAAAATATTTTTTTAATTTTTTTGTCCAAGGGGTTCAATTTAATTTATGATTTGCTAGATGCATTGCCTACAACACTGTTGGGCTCTGCAGCTATTTGATTAAGCAGTGCGTTTGATATATATCTTTGTTGTGCATTGTTGCATTTTTTCATATATAGATGGACTTGAAATAGTTGTGCATTGTTGCATTCTCTTAAAATAGTTTTGTATGCTACAATATGGCATATAGTACACCACAGTAAAGGCTTTGAGAGCCTTTTGCAAGTTAATATACATTGGCTTTTCCCATGCTTGTCTGGGTCAATAGCCGTAAAGTAGGAAGTTGGTTGGAAACATGTTTATGTCAGGTGAGAAGCATGAAATATAAACTATCTGATTATTAAGACCATCCATTTGGCTGTCTCAACAGTTCAAACTTTAAAGAATCTCATCTCTCAATAAGAAAGTCTAAGTGCTAGCACTTCTCCTCAAAAGAGTAATAACACATGTAACATGCATTTAATCACTTCCTCTTCATTTTCAGATCCTATTTGTCCAAAATTACACTTTCATTGTAGCTTCTCGTGAACAATTTCAAAAGGACTCAGAAAAACAAAAATCACTATCATGAATCATAGTAGTGCACAAAACTAAGAAGAAAACAACGACAAATAATACCCGGAAGAAAGTCTTGACTGGTTCAAGCAGAATGATAGCAATTATCTACAACCTATTTCAAAAGGATCCGGAACAACAAAAACCACCATTAATTATCTACAACCTATTTCAAAAGGACCCAAAATAACAAAACCGAGAAGCAAACAATTGGAAATAATACCTGATCATTATCGGCGATTTGGCAAGCTAATTTCGACATGGAAAGTTAATTGGCAGATGCGGCAAGTGTAAGAGGTGGAATAAAAGGCATTAGGGTTATTTTGGGAGAAAAGCATGATTTCCACTCTGCAGAACCATTTAATGCTCTATTTAATTAAACCAAAACGTAATTCCAAAAGCATTAAATGCTCTTGCTTTTTTCACTTTGCAGAACCATTTAATGCTCTATTTAATTAAACCAAAACGTAATTTGAAAAGTATTAAATGCTCTTGCTTCGGAAACGCTTTAACATTCTTATAAGCATTAAATGAATTCATAAGCATTAAATACTTAATGAACCATTTTGCAATTGAAAGCATTGGCATTTTTAGCGGGAATTGGAGGGATAAGGATTGAGTTTTAAGTAATTAAGTAGATAGATTGGCATTTTTTAGCAAGAATTGGAGGGATAAGGATTGAGTTTTAAGTAATTAAGTAGATGGGATGATAAGATATCGATCCATTATGAGAATCCTCAATGTTTTAAGTGAACTACACCTTAAACTTAATTTTAATTTGTTGATCTATTAAGAAACAATAAAATGCCTTATGACCAAGTTTTGTTGGTCATTCGTGATCCAGGCAGAATAATAAAATAATAAACAATGATTTTATGACTAAGAAAGTACTTTAAAATTTTCAATGTAAAGACTAAATAATTAAAATGAGTAGAATAATAACAATTTATAAAGTAAGAACAAATATGGCAAATAAATTATAATGAGTTGTTTTCATCTCTTCCATCATCTTACGTCCACCTTTTCGTCTTCACTTTCAAACGAACAATACATTAAACTAATGCGTTAAATTAAATGAATATATTATTAATTATATACAAAATTAAATTAATTTATCTATTCTAATATTTAATTTAAACAATACTTTTTAAATTAGACGTAACTTTCTCATCCAAAATGACTTAAGATATAATAGAAAGTTTAAAAAGATACTGTAAAACTTTTATATTTTGAACTTTTTATAAAATATAAAGAACACGATTGAGAATATGACCGTATCTTATAATGCGTTCGTGGGACCAATTAACATCATTTTGGAGTTTACGAAGTTGATAGCACCATGACAAGTATTATGAAAACAAAATTATAAGAAAGTCCAGCAGTTTTTAAAAATCAAGAGACACATTGATGAAATGAAATGCAAAATTATACGAAGCCAACAATTTAACTCTAATAAATAATATAATAAAAGTAATGCAAATCTAGCACATATTGGTCAATATGGAAACATAATCTCATGTTACAACTTAGCTATACAGACTAGAGCACAAAGTCAATTTTTAGACATAAAAAACTAACAAAAATCAAAGCAGGACAACCCAAGTTCACTAGTTAAAAGAAAAAAGTTGCCAAAAATCAAGGTTAATGGATCAGTTTCATCTTATTCTGGTTAGCTTCAACGTCAAGTACAAAGAAAGGAGAAAACAAAAGATGAAAGGACTCAGGTGAACTCGGGGAAAGGGAGGAATGTTCATATCTCGAGATTGCTTGATAATTTTTTCAAAATATATTGGGAGATAGGAGAGTAATGAGGGGAAAGTGGAGCCAGCGACCGCATTAGGGCGGGCATGTATAAAGGGACGTGATCATCTGAACTAGTTTTGTTGTTTTAACTCTGTTTCAATCCATTTTATCTATACATTTGTCAAGATTTGTTGAGTTTAGACTGCACAGGGCGAGGCCTGATAAAAAATGTCATCCCTATTGAAACGCTTTTTACTAATATGTGAAAAAAGAAAAAGGAATAAGGAGGAAGACAAAGAATCAAGAAAGCAAATCAATTGTGCGGATCTAATTAATTGGTTATTTACCGATTAATCGTTAGGATTACAAGCTAACCGATCGACTAGTTGTACACTATAACAATGCAATTGAGTAAGAAAACGAGCCGACCGATCTAGTTTTTAACCTTGGTCCTAACATTCCTACAGGTGTTTTATCAAATTAAATTGGATGACTGTTCTTTGTATTAATGCATGGCCGAGAACATAATATATAGTTGATGAATTTCACAAGTTTATAGAGCAGTATACAATGACACTTTGAGAACCTATTGCTCTAAAATGTGCCTTTATGTTTTGTACAAATCAGAATGCATAGCATTACAAAGTTGTGGATTTTTTTTATCTTAATTAGAAGGAAAATTATAATTAACTTGCAACAAAACATTAATGGTGATCATTATTACAATTGAATTCATTAATCTGTCTGGAAAAGAACGCCAAATAATACCACCTGCCACGTTTCCAAATATACGTTTTAAATTAGTTGCTCTAATCTACTTTGTCTTTTTTTTCGTGCTATAAATAAAAAATGATAATTAGAAATGGGTTCACTTTTTATTGAATAGCAACAATATTTACTAATTTAAATCAAATAAGATTATTTAAATTGATAAGAGCACCTCATGTACGTTGATATGATACAGTACTCTCCTATCTAAAAGTCTCTCCCCAAATTCATTTCATAGGACTGGGAGTTTGATCGGTTACTACGCCATCCATGACCAGAAAGAAGGTTAAGCTTGTTTGGATAGGGAATGATGCAGCACGAAGAGCCAGTCTCAAGAAAAGGAGGGCTGGTCTATTGAAAAAAGTTAGCGAGCTTACCATATTATGTGGTGTTCAGGCCTTTGTCGTTATTTACGGTCCGGATGACCCCGAACCCACCATCTGGCCGTCGCGTGCGGAGTTGAAACAGTTGATGCTGAAGTTTCAGGGCATGCCGGACATAGATCGTTGCAAGAAAATGATGAACCAAGAAACTTACCTCAGGGAAAGGGTAGGAAAAGTGCAGGACCAATGCAGGAAACATCAGAGCAAGAACAAAGAGATGGAAATGGCCTACCTTATGCATCAGATTCAACAGGGCAAAGGGTTCGATGGTTTTGGTTTGAACGAATTGCATGGTTTGCTCTGGTTGGTGCAAGAGAAGATGAAGGAAATCAGAAGAAGGGTCGAATTTTTTCAACAAGTTACTCCACTTCCAGGCAAGCTTCATCATCATCAACAAGGTCCCAATGATGGTGCAGATGCCCCTGGACCCACAGATCCTCTGCTGTGCGATCAATACTGGGTTAATAGCAGCTATGAAAATCACTTTTTTGGTGGTTATGGTGGCGGTAAGACTGAAAATGTGGGATACAACATTGGGAGTAGCTCAAATAGTAATGGCGGATTTGAGATGAATTTCCTCCATGGAAGTATTGGAAGCAGCAACAATGTTGTTGGCCCCGGACTAGCTCATCATCACCATGATTATCTTAGAGAGAGCAATTTCGATCCTGGCCTGCCTGTTGGAAATTATGTTGGCGGAAGCGCTACGGGGATCGTGCCAATTCCTCGTAACAACTACGCAGGCAATTCTGGTCGGGGTAACTCGGGGTTCGCTGGAGTCTTTGGAGGTGGAACTCCTGGAGACACCAAACGGACACAATTTTACTAAAGCATGGCCAAACACAGACTCAAGCTATAGCTGGATTTTGATTGTACGTCTGCTACATTATTAATATCTTTGTTTATGTTTCATGCTACATTACTCATGTTTGACTTAACTGGGATGCCCATGTTTGCTTTTTTTTTTTTTCCCCCAATTTTACTTCCGGTGATGTATATGCACGATAAATAAACAAATCTTTGAATAGGAGGAATTATTGTATAAATAATTGCGACAAGGTGATTTAAGCTGCAATTCCGGTATGATCTTTGCTCATATTTGTAAAGATATTTGAATGTATTACTAATCTTTACGTATTTATTCCTTGCAACCTACGTCTCCATTATCATGTCACATATGCATATAGGCCTATTGGAAACAACTTCTCCACAATGTACAGATAAGGCTGGTTACTATCAGGTCTTTCCAGACCCTGTTTCAGTGCGAAATTTCGGGACATGATGATGATGATAAATTGCGACAAGGTGATGGAATGAATTATTGATCTCTTTTGTATTCAATTTTGCGCTGAACTGATGACATAGCTTGTATCACTGCCTAATAAGACATTTTTTATTAAGATAAAATTTTTTGGGTCTACGGTAGTTTCACAAAATTTGCTGTTATCATTTGTTTTGGTTCCCGTTTGCCATCTACTCTTTGTGTTTCCATTTCAAAATCTAAGACTTCAAAATAGTAACACAATCAGGCAATCATTTTTTTTTCCCCTTATCTTTGTGGTCTCGCTTGAAAATGGAAGACCAAAACTTGCTGTCACAACCGCTTGGTCGAGTTTCCCTTGCTAATTAGTCAAGACCCATAACAAATTAGCATCTTTTCTTAACATTTCTTCGCCCATCAAATGGTAATCTAGTCTTTGTCTAACTATGAGCTTTTAGTTCACTTAAAATTTGTGTCTTGATTATATCCCTACTATTAGAAATGCTAAGATATGAGAATGTGCAATGTGACTGCTAATTCAAATGTCATTAGATTGGTTGATTTGGTCAATCAATGCCGGCTGCAAGTTTCTGGACATGAAATAAGCATAATTAATTCATAGAAGATGTTGGTGAAAATGGAAAATCCTAATATTTGAATTAGTTTTTGTTGGTTTATACTCTGTACCTAATCAGTTATTTATAGTTTTAATGACATAATTATTTGAGTGCAATAGAAATGATATTATGACGAGATCATAATTATAAGATTCGTATTGCATTTATATATTATCTATAACTTGTTTCTAATTATTAAGATTGGACGTTAATATAACATAAAAAGCTATCTTTATAGAGATAGTTAAACAAACATGTAATAAGTGCTTGTTAGAAAATACGTTCATTTAACATGACCCATATGAGATTTCCATTTGGAATATTAATTGTATATCTATGGAAATTCTTATTATGATGATTGTATAAATGATTATTTGAGTTAAGATCACTAAACTATCTCATATAGAGATTACTGTATTTTGATACTACTTTATGACTTATTCTAGTGAAAGTAACTCAGTCGATAGTCATTGGATATAACATGAACTATATGAAGATAATTAAGTGATCTATATAAGATTTATAAGCCTAAAGTGATTAGGGAAAATACTCCTTTGTTTTCAATTAGCATTAATTTGACAAATTCTTGGTAAAGGTATAGTGAAATTTTAAAAATAGTTTTCAAATTTCATTAATTGAATCAATTACTAATGGTAAAGAACTAATATGATTAGGCTCAAATAGAGTAAGCATTATTTCCATACCCTATGTCCTACAAAAATATTGTACAATTAAAGGATTAAATTATAAAAAAATCAAGCATGAAAAGATTAGTCAAAAATACTATGACATTCCTAAATATTTATATGGTTATGATACATTACTTATCATGATCTATGGATATAGTAATTACTTATCATGATACATTATCATGATACATTACTTATCATTATTTAATTAGAGAACTAATGATAAAGTAAAGGAGTTTAATTTACCTATTTCTGAATAGGATTTAAGGTTATAATTTACATCCATTGCTAATATATTTAAGAACTTAATAAGTCACACACAAAAAAGGGTTAAAGAGGGAAAATGTGTTCTAATAAAGTTTAACTTGATTTTAAAGTTTGATAAACTTTATGAAACATGAGATATTTAATAGTAAGGATCGATATGAGATGTTGAATCTTATTTAAATTGTTATTTAATTAAAATTAATTGTAATTATAATTAAAGTTTAATTGGAATTAAAATTGTATCTCAATTAAATTACTAAAATATTCAAATCTATTATAAATAGACTTAGGCTTCAAGGGAGCTAGCACTTCTTGCTTAACCCTTTTTATAAAAGTTTTCAATAAGTTATATGAATACCATTAAAGGGTGGGCATTTGTACGGCTAAGGTGGATGAGATGAATGAATTTCAGGAATGGTTTGAGAGAAACGACAAGATAAGAATCAAGCTTTGGAAGAATAAGTTACCAACTATGATTCATGTTTATTATATTTTATACGTTAATCATGTTATAGAACTTTAAGTAATCTTGACTTTCGAGAAATCATACAAAAAAGTTTTGTTATTATTTCACTATGCACGAGTTTAGATCATACCATGATTTCCCAACAGTTTTATCCTACTTACCATTATCGACTTTAGGTTGTAAGCTACCCAAAGTGTTTCAATTTTATGAACATTAATTGTCAATTTTAAGGTAGATAGAAGTTTTGATGCTAAAATAGTCATTTGAAATTGAATATTTTGTTGTTATCTTTTATTCTTCATTTTATTTATCTTTTTAGATTTTCATAATTAAAAGTTAGGATGAGTGAAGTACTTTCAGTAAAATACCACTCTAAGCTTGTAGATGATTTCATATAAATGAAAGGCATTAAGTTAGATGTTTAGACTAAAGTTATTAAATATATGTAGACAAATTAATTCACAAATTAATTAAGCTTCAAATGGACTAACCAATATATCTATGCACATGCAAACGACAAAATACTTATATAATGAATAATAAAGTACTGGAAAGCGTACGATATGAATACCTATAAAATAAACTTTTATTTATCAAAATTATAAAATAATGTTTTCTTGCCATTCAAATTGTTACCTTTAAGGAAAATAATAGTTTTTTTATTAGAAATTAACTTTAAGTATACCGTCTCACTATACCTACCCGAAACTTTCCTTTCATTGAATATAAATGTTTATGTTCGGTGAAAAGTATTTTCTGATGGATAGTAAATTTTTGTGGGACCTAACCCCAAAATAATGAAAAATAATCATAATAAGTATTAGAGTTTAATGATACTGAAACATATAAAAAATAAGTCCTCTAGGATGGATTTGGAGAGTTCCAAAATTTTAGGACTAAAATGTCATTTTTGGAAAGTAATGGATATTAATGATTTTAAACTCATTTGAAAATTTTAAAGCATCCAATAATAAGTGTCGACCCTAATTAGAATATTTTATGGTAAATTTGATGGTAAGACAGTTGTGGAATATTTTCGAAATTTAATTCGATTAGTTGATGAATTAAATTCAATAAAGGGCCATTTGGTTTTTTACATGTCAATAAAGGGCAATTTGATCCTTTTACATGTCATCAAAGGTAATTTGATCATTTTATATGGTGTTAGTGAAACAATGATTCATTAAAAGAGAACTAATAGGAAGGTGAAGTGTGGAATCTATTAAATGAGCATTAAAAAGAATAAAGCAAGACTTTTGTCTTCATTTGAACATAAACGTGAGACCAAACAAAAGGGAGAAAAGAAGAGAGACGAAAGGACATTTGGCCAATGAGGGAGAAGAAGAGTGTAGCTACCATTTTTCATGATTTTGGAGTACAAATTGGAGAGATATTGATTAAGTAGAGGTACTCATCAAATACCAAAAGATTAAAAGATAAATTGGTAAGTTTTCCTAGCCTAAATTTCTAGTTTTGGGGCTTTTTAGTATGATAGGTTTATGTGAGATAAATGATAATTTTTTGACTTGCCATGGAGTAGATAATAAGTTTGGAAACATTTAACGGATGAATATGACAAGATAAAGAATTATGTTTAGTGAATGTTTGTATTTAGTTCTTAGATCACTTGAACTAGACATCTTGTTTTGACTATAACTTGGCCTATAAACCTCCAAATTGGTTGATTCCAATTGGAGATGAAACCTAAGACATAATTCCTAGAAGAGACGTTGACCTAGTTCTGGCTGAATCATGTGGGAATTTGAGATTGAAAATGGTAATCTGATACTGCCTTGTGTTGGAGCAACTTGTGATGGCTCTCAAGAGGTGTGGCTTGATGGTTGAGAGCAGGGCTTGGCTTCGATTAGGTTCCAAGTTCGATTCCATACTAGCCCTTCTTGTAAGAGCCTGGGATAGCCAGGGTTTTACCTGTAGGTGGAGAACTAGTTGGGCCCTCGATGATGAGGTGTACCCGCTTGTCCCGCCTGTGAGGTGGTGCGCCAGTTGGATCCTCGGAGAGGTGTGCCCGCTTGATCTGCCTACGGGATTTCTTCGAATCCAAAAAAAAATTGTGATGTTTGGTGCATGTTTTTTGAATTAAAACTTCAAATGGTCTGATTTTTTATGATATGGAAACTAGAGACATAGGAAACTTATTTCAAATATGTGGGTATACAACAAACTCAACTAAAAGCATAAAATGGAAAGGTAAAACTTGACTCCTAGTTATAGTACAAGTTGAAGGGAATAAGAAGCATATTCCAAAAGCGTAGTGCATGAAAGCACGTATGAAGAATAAGTTATCTATTATTTCATCTTCTTTATTACGTAACTAATATAATTTGTTTAGGATACTGAATTTTATCCTATCCTTGCAACACTAGTTTATGTCAAAGCACTTTTTTCTCTAATAGATAAAGATATCCTTACATGATTGATTTTTAAGAGCATAACTTATGTATAAACCAAATCCAAACTATCTACTCTATCTTAGTTAAAGGTTAGAATTGGTAGCCTTTCTTTAATCTCTGAAAATTCCCTGCAAGCTTGACGGGACAATTTCCGATTCACCCCATCTATGATTGCTTCCACTCTTATTGAATAGAACCAACTAGCCCAACGCAAGCAATTAGTTGTTTTAGGAGAAGGGAAATTCCGTATGATAATTGTGTATAATTTAGTGAAGATAATTAGATCAACTAAGGCAATTGCCATGTATCCTATTCTCTAGTTTCTCTCTCTCTAAGTGTCTTTGATTTTGAGGAGACTATTATATATATGGTAGAGTCAAGAAGATGGCACACGTTGTCGTATTTACTGTTATGCTAGCTTAGCTATATAGACCCTAGATCAACGTGCGTGTGTGAATGGTGATTGGAAAGAAAAATCTATGAGGAATATATAGACATGAATTAGGAGAAAAGAGTAACGGATGTAACATAGAAGAAGAGAAGGAAATAAGCTTTACGGATGGCAATGGATTGAGTTGGGTTCGGCTTAGGTTAAAAATTTTATAACACAACAAAATAAATTACGTTAGCAATTCTACATAATCTTATTAATTGGCTCATTTCCAGTGATCCGTTGAAATAAGTAAAAATATACCCAATATGATTTAAAAAAAAGTCAAATATAAAATAAATAATATATATGATACCATTGATTTGATATTAATTTTTAAAATCTAAAATTAAAACGTTTTAATCTTATAAAAAAGAGCTCAAATTAATTCTCCCAATTATTTTAAAAACTTGAATTCAACTCAAATATAATTTAATTTATTAAAATTTCCTATGAGTAGTAGGTAAAACTATCGAAGCTAACGAATTGAGGAGCATTCCATTTGAAAACCAGCTCTTAGCTCATGTTTCGATAGACCTCGTTTCCCATTTTTAACGTCCTGATCACCCTGAATGTGTTATATGCAAAAGCTTCGGATGCTCGATACAAATTAACCATCATGCTACTTATAATGTCAATACATAAAGCGAAAACGGGCAGCTGCTGTACTTTACGATAAACCCACTTCCTAAGCCAATACTTATCCTATATGTCATAAGGCTCAAGCTTTTGGAGGCTGACAAGAAGATGACAGACTGACAGACCCCATGAACTTTGGCAACTGCCCAAAGTCATAGTTTCAAAAGGATCAGGCGGAATATCTTATAGTTACCGAATGTTCAAAAAATATTGATTTACACTCGATAGTTATACCAGCAATGGAAAGATATGACGCACAAGGAGGAACCCTACAAACCCGTGTTGGCGACAATTAAAAGATTTTGTTATACTGGCTTGTCAACGGGTCTCTGAGATTTGCATAAAGGTTATAAAGAGAGTACTGTCTAAGGTTCTCAACTTCATACCATGAGTTGAAAACTGAAAGGTGCTTATCTGTGCCAGAAAATGCCAATTGTATTCCGAGGCTGCAATCCACAGAACCTCCATGGTTTTTACAGCTGGATGTTCTGATTGCACAATCCTGATTGTTAAGGCACACAAAGCTAGAGGAACTTCCTGAGCATTTAGCGCACCCATCCCTTTTCCAATATAAATTTTGTAGCCTGCCCTTCTTAAACTCAAGCACCTGCATTAAAAGAAATTAAATGGTTTAACAGATCTCCTGAAGTTAGGTAGGTATTCACATTATACCAGAATATTCTTTTACCAGTGTAAAGCTGGTTACAGTATATGTACTGTTTGCAACAAATGCAGGACTAGACCTCGCAGCATATTTTCGACCAGCGAAGACTACCATATATCCACCATAATTATCCTGGAAAGCAATCATGGCCATCAAGTCCAGAGGTAAAAATTGAATCAAATAGGCAAGTCTTCATGTAGAGTTAGAACAATAATATCTGATAATGCAAAAGGTTTAGGATAATCAACATATTACATCTTCATTTAACGTAGTTAAAACAGAGAAGTCCCCAATTACACCAGAATTATGTTAAACCTAATATCTTGATCCAAGCTCTAAAATGAAAAATATCATATGAGGAACCTTACCAACCAAAAACCCACTTTCATATCCAGTTGACAAAGGGAGTCCATGTCAACCAAGGAAATGGAAAGGAAAAACTACAAAAGCAATCATTATTACAATCTTGCAAATCATGACTCAAGGAATAGTCTTCTATCTTAAGACTAATACTAACTTGTTTGAAGATAAAATCCCCCATGAAAAATGTCCTTTGTTAGAACCTAAATTTAACAAGAAATAGGAAACTAAATTTAACTGCTGCTCATGACCTACAGAACCTAAGCAAATAGACACTGAGATCTTAGCCAGACAATGTATACATTATGAAAAAGATAGTCTCTTAGCTTAGGTCTTAAACTCCAGCTTGTAGAAGAGTGACAGTCCTTAATGTTTCTGATATACTACAAAGCTCTAATGATATTGTGGTTCTGTGAAAGTCTGACTGTTTGAGGAGCCATGGTTCTTGGTGATACAAGACCATTTCACTCATCAGACTTCAAAGAAAATAAACTCTCTAGAATAGGAAACTTAAAGGCAACATTTATGAACAAAAGTCTGCCATCGTATCAAAACTTCATAGCCTTAAAGGACGATCTTTCCAAACTCACTTTCCAGTTGTAGAGGTGTTTCCATTTTGTACCAGTTTAAAAACTTAATAGACATTCCAATTCATCCAGAAAGGCACCCTAACTGGCTTAATGAAAATTTCTTTCATAATTCTGGTATGTATTGAACCAAACTGTAGGAAAGTGGAGGCCAAAACTAGTTAATTCTAACAATTTAGTGTTAAGATTTCCAGGAAAAACTTATCTTGTATTTAATATACACAAATACATATATATACACAACTTAACCAGTAGGAAAATAGGTATCAATCTGAACTAAACTATATCTAGAAGTCTATAGCAGAAATCCCTTGATTACAAGGGTTTCTGTTTCTAATAATCTTATCTCATAAGATTGATCTTATCTTATCCCATAAGATTGATCTTATCTAAATCTCTGTTCTTCAGCACTCCCCCTCAAGCTGAGGAATAGATGTCTTCCATTCCTAGCTTGCATATAAGATCATGAAATCTTTAAGCATTTAGCCCTCTGGTTAGAACATCTGCTAGGTGATGATCTCAAGGAACATAAGACATACACACTAGTCCTTCTTCCAACTTTTCTATGATGATATGCTTTGTCCTGTCATGTTGTACAGGATTATGTGCTATTCTAATTGCAAACTTGTTGTCACAATAGAGCTTCATAGGACCTTCCCATTTGATTTTTAAATCATCAAGAATGATCTTCAGCCATAATAGTTCACATAGTCCCTGTGCAATAGCCCTGAATTCAGATTTTGCTTATGATCGAGCCACTACGTTTTGTTTTTTACTCCTCCACGTAACTAGATTGCCTCCAAGAAACATGTAATAGCCTGTTGATGATCTTCTGTCAACTGGAGATCCTACATGGTCTGCACTCGTGTAGATTTCTAAGGATAGTGTATGGCCCCTTTCAAACAATATTACCTTGCCTGGATTGTCTTTCACAAAATGTAGGACTCGATAGATAGCTTGAAGATGAGATTCTCTTGGGTCGTGCATAAATTGACTGATTACACTTACCGAATGTGCTATATTTGGCCGAGTATGTGCTAAATATATTAGCTTGCCCACTAGTTGCTGATACATGTACTTGTCCACTGTTGGTTCTTCCTTTGCTTCTCCAGATTTGTAATTTGAATCCATTAGAGTAGACATCGGTTTGCACCCAATTTTTCCAGTTTCCATTAATAAATCTACAACATATTTTTGTTGAGAGATGAATATCCCTTGCTTTGAAAATGCCACTTCAATACCGAGGAAATACTTTAGTTTTCCTAGTTCTTTTATCTCAAATTCCATTAACAGTTTCTGCTTCAATTCCAGCTTCTCTTTTTCATCATTTCCCGTCATTATAATGTCATCCACGTAGACAAAAATAATAGTCACCCCTCCTGTTTTTGAGTGTTTCCTGAAAAGAGTATGATCCCCTTGGCTCTACTTATATCCTGATTCTTTCATCACTCTTGCAAACCTACCAAACCAGGTTCTTGGAGATCGTTTTAGTCCGTAGAGAGCCTTTCTCAATTTACACACCTTGTTACTTGTATCTCCTGTAAATCCGGGTGGAACATTCATGTATATTTCTTCATTGAGATCTCTATGAAGAAAAGCATTCTTAGCGTCATACTAAAGAAGCTGCAAGTCAAAATGAGCTGCCAAGGACAACAAGATCCTTACTGTGTTCATCGTCACAACTGGGGCAAATGTCTCCTGATAATCCACTCCAACAATTGACTGCTTTTTACTTTTCCATGACACCAGACTTCCACCCAAAAACACACAGTAGCCTGAAGTAAATTGTCAGTCATAAGAGCCTGCCCAGTCCGCATCTGTATACCCTTGAATTTGAATGTGTCCATGATTCTGGTAAAGAAGACCTTGCCCTGGAGAACCTTTCAAATATCTCAAAATTCTAATAACTGCATCCCAATGACGAGTTTGTGGAGATCCCATAAACTGACTCACTACACTTGTAGCAAACGAAATATCTGGACGAGTAATAGTCAAATAATTCAATTTACCAACAAGTCTTCAATACTTTCCTAGATCTTCCAACTACTCTCCTTTATCAGCATTAAGTTTTATATTTGGCTCCATGGGGCTATCAACTGGCTTTGTTCCCGACAGACCTGTTTCCTCTAGAAGATCAAGAACGTACTTCCTTTGAGATAGACAAATCCCCATTTTCGACCTTGCTACGTCAACCAGAAAATATTTAGTAAACCAAGATCCTTTGTTTGAAATTTAGTCTGTAGGAATAACTTTAAAGACTAAATTCCTACTTTATCATCTCCAGTAATAAAAATATCATCAACATACACAATCAAAAGAATTTTACCAGCGTAAGAGTGACGATAGAACACAGAGTGATCCACACCACATCGATGTAGACCAAACTCCATAACCACTGTACTAAAGCGCCCAAACCAAGTTCTCGGTGACTGTTTTAGACATACAAAGAATTGTTAAGGCGACACTAGATTAGTCTCCCCATGAGCAACAAACCCTGGTGGTTGCTCCATAAAAATAGTCTCCTGAAGATCACCATGAAGAAAGGCATTTTTCACATCGAGTTGATGAAGAGGCCAGTCATGGGTGGATGCCAATGCAATGAAAACACATACAGATGTCAATTTGGCAACAGGAGAAAAGGTTTCAGCATAATCCATTCCATACACTTGTGTATAACCCTTAGCTACCAAATGAGCTTTTAAACGATTAATTGTTCCATCAGAATTGACCCAATGACAACCCACAATTGTCTGACCATGTGGAAGAGGAACTAAGTCCCATGTAGTATTAGGTTGCAAAGCCAACACATCTTCTTCCATGGCATATTTCCATCCAGGATGATCAAAAGCTTCTGAAACAGACTTAGGGATAGGTATAGAAGACAAAGTGGATATAAAAGCAACATATGAAGGTGATAATGAGCTATAAGAAACAAAGTTTGAAATAGAGTGAGATATACAAGACCTTCTTCCTTTACGGAGAGCAATGGGACAATCAAGATCATCATATGATGGAATTGAAGACGGAGAAGACAATGGTGACGAGCGTGAATCATTTAGTCGTACTTCAGGATAAGTGCGTCGAGTATAAACTTGTAAATCAAGATGAGAGAGACGTTCCAAAGGAGTAGGACTAGTGTCAAGAGCAACATAATTGGGAGTTGTCTGGAAAGGAACAAAAGGAATTGGTAGACACTCACCAGTATTAGTAGAGACAGACTGAGCATCAGAGAAGTATAGTGCGTCTTCAAAGAATGTAACATTAACAGACACAAGAAAATTATTCAATGAGCGGCTAAAATATTTATACCCTTTTTGCAAACAAGAGTACCCAAGAAAGATGCACTTTATAGCTTTTGGATCTAATTTATTCGAGTTGGGCTGAAGCTGGTGAGCAGAACAGACACATCCGAATACTGGAGGAGCAATGGAAAAAGGGTCTTGATAGGGAAAGAGAATTGAGAATGGAGTTTTACCCTTTAATACAGAAGATGACATTCGATTGATAAGATAACACGCAGTAAGTACAGCATCTCCCCAGAAACTTTTGGGTACATTCATGTGGATTAATAGGGTACGAGCTGTTTCAACAATATGTTGCATTTTTCTCTCAGCTACCCCATTTTGTTGAGGAGTGTGTGGCCAGAAAGATTGATGTTGAATACCTTGTTGTTTCAAGTAACTGGAGAATGAGCTAGAGAAATATTCTTTAGCATTATCACTATGAAGAATATTGATTCAAGTATTAAACTGATTTTGAATTTCAGCATAGAAAGAACAAAAAATAGAGAATAGTTCAGAACGCTCTCGCAATAGATATAACCAAGTTATTCAAGATATATCATCAACAAAAATTACAAAATACTGAAATCCCAACTTAGATTTGACACAACTCGGACGCAAATATCTGTATGGATTAACGTGAAGGGTTTTTGAACTCTTTTATTGACTCAAGGAAAAAACAAACTACGATGATGTTTTCCTAATTGGCACGACTCACAATTTAAACTAGAAACAGAATCTAACCCTGGCACTAATTTCTTGAGATTTTCCAAAGATAGATGACCCAATTGACTATGGATATCAATAGGAGAGACTGACACTGGGCAGGCGATGGATGATTGCAACTTGTCAAAATAGTACATTCCATTCAATTCACATCCTTCTCCAATCGTCATCTTGGTCTTCAAATCCTGGATAATGACATTATCAGGGTAGAAACATACAGAACAATTTAGTTGTTTAGTCAATTTGCTCACAGACACAAGAATGAAAGGAAAGTTTGGAACAAATAATGTAGAGGGTAATGTGAGAGAAGAACGAGGATGAGAGGGTCCAAAACCTCTAATGGTGGTAGTAGATCCATTAGCAATAGTAAGTTTATCATTATGAGAGACACGTAAAGGAACAATATGGTTAAAGTTGGTTATTTTACCTGAAATATGGTCAGTGGCACCAAAATCTATTACCCATGACTATTTTCTAGGGATAGCTGAATAACAAGCAGTTGGGTTACCTTGATGAGCCGCAGATGCCATAGAGGAAGAAGGTGTTTGCTGAGTTGACTGATACTGCAAAAACTTAGTATACTCATCCTGAGATAAAGTAACAAACGGTTGTGAAATTGTAGCCGAAGAATGTTCTTCAAGAGACGCAATATAAGCAGCTCGCAAAGAAGGATATTTATCCCAATAAGACTTTTCATCATGTCCACCTCTATCACAATGTGTGCAACGGAGTCGGAGCCTCTGCCACGTCCTCCTCGACTGCCACGACCACCGCGTCCTCCTCGACTTCCCCCATGGCTTCCTTTGACTTGTGAATCAGATTGTGTTGCAAGAGCTGACCTTTCAGAGTTATTCTCTGGTGAAGTCGCCTTAGTCATAGAGCGAGAGAGTTTAGAATATACTTCAACCAAGGATGGAAAGTGTGCTCCTCCTAAGATTTGTGCTCGCACAGGCTCAAACTCAGGTTTCAATCTAGCCAAAAACGTCATAGTTACCAAGCGCTCTCTTTGAATCTGCATCTCCTTATATCAGATGTGATCGGTGAATTCAACTCCTCAAAAGCACGTTTCACTTTCCCAAAGTATTCAATCAAACTTGCTTCTTGTTTGGACTGAAATAACTCAACAGAAATATCATACATGTGAAGCATATTACTAGAGTAAAGAAGCTTATCATAGTCCCAAGCTTGCTTACAAGTGCTAACATGAGAGAATAGGACTGAAATTTCAAGTTCCATAGAATCGAAAAGAATATGTAATAATTGTGCATCATCACCTTGCCTATTTTCTAGTATTTTCTGATCAGTTGGGGGATCAGATGTAAGATGGGACAATTTTCTCTAACCTCGAAAGAACAATTCTACATTCTTAGACCAAAAAGGATAGTTATTACCGTTCAAACATTGCTTGGTGATTCACAAACTTGAGGAACCCATTGTTGGAACACCTGTGGATGATTTGCTACTGAAATCTGAAATCTCCCAGATATGCTAAAAGGATTTCTTGGCTAAACGAACACTAAAACACTGCTGACGATGTTCCGAAGTACATAAACGAACACTAAAACAACACCGCCGGTACTCTGGTGATCGTCGGCACCCCGCAGTTGCTTCTGTGTATTTGGCTTTTGGTTTTGGTAAGTGGAGGTAAGTGTTTTGGATAGAATGGAAGGTGTTAGGGTTTACGGTAAACAAGTTTTAAGGTTTGGAAGTGTGGCTCTGATACCATGTGAAGAACAGTGGGAAAAACAGAGGGCTTGATGAATATTCAAGACCCTTGTATCATTTATATAGAAGTCATTATATAGGGAAAGAAAACCTTAGTAAGAAATAGGAAATCATGCACTAAAGAAGGTGATCATACTCTCCCTAATATAGATATTACTCTTCCTAATATTATTTCCTAATAGTTTCCTTTCCATTACTTTCTACCTTTGTACAACAGTTCCATAATTCTGTCCATACTCAAAGTTGAATAGCCCAAACCATCTTAACTAGCTCTCGTATCTTGCATTTCATACGTGCTTCCCCCATTTTCTTCCAAATATATTGATTTTGTTTTTCCCTCTATCTGATTGTCACTTATCCAGATCTTGCACATTTTCACCTGTTGCCTTTAGTCCTAGGTGTCATAACAAAAACTGATACCCCACCCAATGGCCCCAAAATAAAAGAAACATGAAATGAAAATTAAATCCAAACGATATTCTGATATGCAAATGTATGTGCAACATGCACAATAAAGAAAGTAACTAAATCAAGGACAGAAACAATATATCTAACTCTCATTCAGCTATGTAATTTCAACATGTTCAAATTTGAAATCAAGGATAATCTGTCTAGATACTTTCCCATGCAAAATGTCAATTCAAACAAGGAATAAACAAAATCAAAGAAAACAACGTTAAAACGACAATTTGAATTGCTAAATCAAGCTTCATATCAAGTTCCACACCATATTAACAGGTGTTGGCCGCACAGCAGGTATTTCACAATCATTCCACTACTTTCTTATCGTTGCATTAATATCAACTCAAACTACAGGAAGACCAATTTCAAACAATTGACAGGAGCCAAACAACGAATAAAATAATGAAAAAAGCTCTAAAATACATCAAACCATTTAACTAATCAATCAAATAACCACAAAAACTAAGATGAAAACGAACTGCACAAAAAGAGCCACATTACACACCCGTCCCCATAAAATTTTGAGCAAATCCAGTGACAGTCTGATCCAAGAACAAGCAATCAAAAAGCACTCCTTATACAGGAAAATTTTTCATTTACCAAACACCCAAAAAAGCTAAAAGCTTACTCGCAATTAGAATTCACGGGAAAAAAGTAAAAAGTAAAACCAAATTACTAACAGTCCAAACCAAGTCAAACCCAATTCTCCATAAATTAAACAAACAAACAAGAATCAGGAAAGTTGCAAACTTGGAAGAACAGCACGAGAAGATTGAAAGTGGACTAACCGGAGAGAAAGAGGAAGTGTTGATGGTAAGGAGAGAGATCTCATCGACCTTAGGTCTGAAGACGGAGATCTGAGAGCTCTGGGTTGAGAGAGAGAGCCTACTATCGCAAGGCGACAACAGAATGCTGCTATTTCCGTTGTAGAAGAAGGCTGTCCTTGAAGCGAATGCAATGCCAAAAGTGAAACCGTCCTTGTACTGCACCGTTGTGTCGAAGCAGGGCGAGTAGACGCCATTGTTGTCTCCAGCGTCCACTGAGCTCGCCGTCATAAGCAGGACAACAAACATGGGTCCGACGATTGCACGGCCTGTTGCCATAGTTTGTGAAATGCTTTTTTATTTATTTTTTCTCTAAGAATGTTGGCGGTCTTTCTGTGTTTATTGAATCTTGACTAATGACTTGACAGCGAAAAGGAAAGAGAAATAGAGAATGACTATGATCATGGGATCATTGGTTGCTCTTGTGCTTGACCAAACTCTCGATTTGGGTGGGCTTTTCTCGGGCCATTATGTTGTAATCAATCGACTCTTTCCTTATAAAGAGATCATGATTTGACTTCTTTTTATGTAATCTTTATTAAGAACGAAGGATTGATCATCCCAAAACTCTTTCCTATCGAAAACTTCAAGGTAAAAGAGACTCACTAGCTGATTTCATTTATTCTCTAAGCTCTTTGATTTAAAATTCTAAAGAAATAATAAATAGATATTTTTGACAACTAGCACTTTTTATTGAGCCTCTCTGTTAAAAACGTTAACACAGCAGAAATGTGGCACTTTATTTATAGCCGGGATAACCCACTATCATCTTAACCATGTTTTTCGAGAAGGGAATCAGTGCGCAGATTTTTTAGCCCGCTTGAGATCGGCAGGAGAAACTATAAGGAGCGTCTGGGT
>JANZLH020000067.1:3076361-3091450 GCA_026770325.2 Erythroxylum fimbriatum
TCTCCCACCTGCCCGCTAGTGGCATGGATCTCCTTCATGGACCCCCTTAAGTTCACGGCTACGTAAGACCATTATGTGGAAATGCGTAGTACGTTCTGTTTTGGATCCACCCGAACCAATTTAATGTGCTGATGTGCTCATGACTTGTTTGCCAAGATTGATGCATACATGGTTTATGCTTCTTTGAACTGTTTGACAAATTGAGATTTTCATGAAATAAGTGCTTTATGCTTTTTAAGTGTGAAATTACTATGGTTTTGAAATTGTACCATGGCAATGAGTTTTTAAAATAGTTTTTGCTTGTTTTTCAATTATAAACTTGTTACCCACAAGCTTTTAAGCTCACCCCCTTCTTCCCCATCTTCAGGTGTTAAGTAAGAGACCAAGTGACTAAGATTCAAGGCACCACTCCAAGTTACATATCTTTGTATTTTAAGATAGATTTTGTAACCATGGGGTTTTAGTTGCGTTGCAAGTATTATTATGTGTCTCATGTACTTTGGGATGTTGAGGCATTAATGTATTGTGGTTTGAAATGTCATTTCAGTTGTATATGGAACGCTTATCTTCTGATGTTAATGAATTATATATGGATGATGTTGAGCAGAAATATAGATTTGCATTTGGATATGGTTGAATTGAAATTAAAGTACTTGAGGAAGTTACCGATTTGAGATGATAAATCTTAAGTGCGAGGTATTGTTATGTATTTATACGCTTTATGGTTCAAAGGTTGGGCTTCGAAATCGGGGTCCAACATGTTTGGTATCAGAGAAAAAAAAGATTTCAGGGAACCACGCTCAAGTATAATGGTAGTTTGTTAAGAGGTTGGGTTTCGGAAACGAGACCCAACATAAATGGTATCAAAGCAAGAAAAAGGTATGATTCGTTTCTGATAAGTGGTTGGGTTCTGGAAGCGGGACCCAACACTAGTAGCTACAGAAATAATGATTCCCTTCTTCACTTCATCATCAGAATCCAATTCGAAATCTTATAAGAAATCTATGTATCTACAATGTCAACATTAAATAATTAATAAAATATTCAATCAAGTATATTTAATCAAATATAGAAAAAAATATTCATACAAAATATAAACTTAAAATTAAGTCAAATATTCATACAAAGTACAAACTTAAAATGTTCAAAATATGGAATACTGCTTAATATAAAAGTGTCAAATCAATAAGAATTCGATATGCAATAACATGAAAATATACTAAAGCGACATAATCTAATCCAGCTTTCTTGTTTGTGTCATCTTCAAAACAATATCCCTATAAATAGGAGAATCATTTAAAGCCTTCACACTTTTTCAATATTGCACATCGTCAACACCCAATTCAACTAAAGAATTTAAGCATTCCATCATTATGTTAGACTCTTGAGATCTATTCTCTACAGTGGATGATATTTCAATCAGTTTTTTCTCAAGTAAATTATTCTTCCTTCTTGATTGTTCACTAAGTATAAGTAAGGCTTCTTCTACAATGTTAGAATGTGTCTTCTTTGCCTTCTTGTTCTTAGGAGACTTCTTTCTCTTATATGAAGAACTTTTATCTTGATCTTCTTTTCCATTATACGAGTAATCTTTATCAATATCATTTCCATATTCCTCTTCTGTACTATTCAATGGAGATTTAGTTGATAGATGTGCGTGCACCCTAGTTGCATTAGTATCTCCAAAAATATGACATAAGGCTAAAAATTCCTTACATCATTTTTTCTTGAATCTGTGAGCCATTTTATGCACCTATAATGATGAAAAAGATATATGAGAATGAAAATTATATAATATGATATATTAATAAAACAAAAGACATATTTTACCTTAAACAACATTCATATGTAGCATTAGCTTCACTAGTAAAAGAGTTGTAACCGATTCCTGTTTCTTTGAGTAAGTTCTTGAAATTCTTCAATCTGGGCCTTAATCCATTATACTTATTCTTCAATTGAATATCAGTATACTCCTTATTGAATTTTGTTTGAAGCCCTGCTTTAATATTCTTCCAACCAAATTTGGAAAAGGTAGTAGTCGTTTGATTTCCCTTCTTCACTTCTTCAACCATCAAGGAGATTAAATACATTTCTATAGTATCATTCTATACCCCATCTTTTTCATTTACTTCCATACAATCGTTGTAATAATTCATATTGTTCAAGCCTTCCATCACTAAATGTAATAACATATAAGTGACATCAATCACAACAATTTTTACAAAGTATTAAATGCTAAATATAATTTAAAATAAACATGTGACAACCATAATAATTTCTAAAATATATTTGGTTTCTAAACTTATACACAAATTAAATTTTCACTATATGTGAAAATTTGGTAGCAAAACCACTACAGTAAATTATTTACACGTTCTTTCAGTTCGGTTTCAGCTTCAAGTAATAAGCCACTTCAACAGGATTCACAACTAAATGCATTTAATGTAAGTACGGTTACATATATATCAAAATTAACTAACGTACAAATATATCTAAAGTTTCAGTTTTCACAACAAGCTATTGCGTTAAGATAAGAACAACTTAAGCTATGACTTCAAATCCTCTACCACATTAAATGATGTGAAAACTAGCAAACTTAAAGCTATTACGAAGATAATAAATCAGGTGAAGATTAGGCTTTACCTTTGATAAAGCCGCTGCTATGACGTGAAGAAAATGCTTGGATAAAGTGCTACATTAAATAGCATTAAATGATGTGAAGACAAAGTGAAAACTAGGCTTTGTAAGAAGATAGGCTCCATGCTAAAGACAAAAGGATGAGAAGTGAAAAAGGATAAAGTCTCTGCTATATTAAATAGCATTAAATGATGTGAAGACAAAAGGAAAGAGTAGGCTCTGTAAGAAGATAGGCTCCATGTTAAAGACACGAGGATGAGAAGTGAAGAGGCTTTGTAAGGATTAAGTTTATGCTAAATAGCATTAAATGATGTGAAGATAAAATATGCTAAAGATGCGGAGATGAGAAGAACAAGGAGAGAGAATAGTGTGAAGTCTAAGAATTCAGCTGCAAAACGTGAGGAAGAAGAAATCACGTATAGCTGTCTCGGATTTTAAATCATAGTTGTTCACGGTGTTGTTTATATATGTTAGTTAATAGCTGTTCATAGTGTTGGTTCTTTATAAATAATAAGATAATGTCATCGTTATGTTTATGTAACACCCCATGTTAGGGGTTAGAAAATTAAGGAATTCCAGTACATCGTTTGCTTTGCATAATTAAGTATTTGTTGATATGTGCATATAAATTTTGACATATACAAATAATTATACATGCATTCATTGATATTTTCTGGGTATAATTGATTTATAAATGAGATTAAATTGTGAATTATGGATTATTGGTGGTAAAAATGTACTTGAAGACTATTAGTAATATTTTGAAATTTTTTTGAGAATTTTAGGAATTTTTTTAAAATTTTGGGGTATTTTAAATTAAAAAAAATGGAATAATAAAATAATGACATGTAACACTTATAAGAGGACGACAAGTGTCCCACATGCAAGGGGCCACCTGTCAATGAGTTATTAAAGCAAGATATTACAAATTGTGTAAGGCAAAACTTTGTAATTTTGGTTTCTCTTTGGCATAGCTTTGGTCTTCTTTATCACTGCTGTGATTTTCTGAAAACAAGGTAAGTAAAGTTCTAAGTTTCTGAGTTCTATAACTGATCTTTGGTGATGTTTTGCGTGATGGAAATAAACACATGCATGAGATAGATGAGTTGATATATTATACAGTAATTATGCATGAAAAACCATAGGTGAGTTTTGATTTTGGTGTTTACTTTGAATCTTAAGTTTTGAGTTGTAGGAGAGCAAGATGGGCTAGAATGGGAGTAGGAATGCAAAGAATATAAGTTAGAAATGGCGTAGGAACCGTGAAATAAGGAAAGAGAGAGTGCAGAAAATGTGACAAAGGTAATAGTAGTGAAAAATTTCTGGTTTTGGTATTTGTAGCTAATCTTGCATTTTGAGTTGTTTTAGCATAAGATAAGTTGCATGAGTGTAAAAATGAAGGAGTAAATGTAAGGGTATAAGTTTGTGATGAGGGATTAAGTAGAAGAGAGAAAGAAGAAGAAGAAAACTAGTTCGGTGATGAAGGAGGAAACTTGCATTTTTAGAGAGAGAAGAGAAGACTAGTTGCACCAAAACCGAACTGTGTTGACTCTTTTAGCCACAACTTTGTCATCCGACCTCCATTTAACTTGAAACTTGAACCAATAGACTCCTAAGATATTTTTCTTTCTCTCTATAAAAATTTAGAGCCATCTAAATTGATTAGAAAAAGATTGATTGACTCAAAGTGAGGGTATGTACTGGAATTTTATAAACTGGAGATATTATAGTGAACATGCTTCAGTATTATAATTATATTTTTATCTGTATATTTTCAAATGAGTTGATTCTTGATAAACTTGAGACATATGCCTACAATTTTCTTAAAGAAGTCAAATTTTAATTCTGTCTCTAAGACTTGCAAAATTGGCATGAAATTGAGTCTTGGCTTAGGCTATAACACTACCAAGGACAGAAATCATATCCCATGGTTATTGAATAAACTATATTGATGTAGGCCGAATTAGACTAAGGTTCTTCACCAAAGTTGTATTTTATTCTCTCAGCTTTAAATTGGTATAAAGTTTGTAATTTTTGGATATTGGATTTGAGAGATATGAGGAGTACAACTTGAATGCATGATCATGCATTAGCCAAAATTTCAAAAGTACATAGTTTGTGGTATTTTGAGCATAAATCATTGAATAATAAACCAAATTGTATGCTCTTAGTATCATTAGAAACTTAAGACACAGAGGAACAATTGTCTATAAGAGAGTGTTACAGAAATAAATCATTTTTCTTGATCTTATTGATTATGCAAAGTTGACCCGAATGAGGTGCTTCCAGCAAAAGCTGGAATAGTAATTGAATGTTTGAATTTTGAAGCTTTTGAAGTACAATTGATTTTTACATCATTTTAGTAAGAAAATATACCCGATAATTTGTTATGAACATGCATCATACATATTCAGTATACATAAATGAATTCTTAATCATGCATAATAGTGATTTGTATATGTGTTAAATGTTATAGAGGAACGCATAAAGCGACCACCTCCAGATATTATCGGGACTTCGAGACAATAAGCGGTAAGGGAGCTTTTGTAAGTAATTGTAGACGGTCACACCTTACTTTGTTTTGCTTGTTGAATTTGATTTATACTGATTGTGTTCTGAATTTTGGACAATGATTATCCGAGGCGTTTGATGCCTGTTTCTACCATTGGAAGTGCTACTTTCATGTGAATTCGATTGACTACTTGCTTTGCATATGAAATGACTTTGTTTTGTTTTAAAACTGTTGAGTCCTAGCTGTGGGTAAATAGGTATGCCTAGAAGGGTCTACAACTGCTTTTATGATACTTTGGTGTCTTTTGTTATCGACACTTCGGTGTCTTATGTTATTGACACTTCGGTGTTTTCTGTTAATGACACTTTGGTGTTGAAACTTTGGTCTCTTATGTGACACTATGGTGTCGGGAACCGTAGTGACTTCGGTCTCTTCTGTATAAGTTCCGTTACCAACTTCTATAAATAGATTTAGCAGTCATGTGATTTTGTACTCTGATATCTGTTTGACTTTGACTTGAACCAAATTATGTTCTAATTCTGAAAAGTTTATATACTTTTGTGTTATGTAGTTTTGTTAATTATAAAAAATATGTTCTGAAATGCATTCTGTCTGACTTTCGGTTAAAGAAATCTTTTAATTCATGTTGTTGTTGTTACATGATCTAGTGTGATGAATTGTCAGTTTATGTATAGATTAGTTATTACTCACTAAGCTATATGCTTAGCACAGTAGATTTGTCCCGTGTAGGTTCAGAGAGAAGGACTTAAGGACTGGGACAAGTCATCTGCAATGGTCAAAGGAGTCTGAGTTTTGTGTTGCTCAAAATGTATTTTTGAGTTTGTTTTGGGCTTGTATATGACTTTGGATTTTTGTTTGATGGATTGTAATAACCTTAATTCAGGTTGGTTTCTGACATTATAATATGTAATGTATGTTTGTTTGAGATTATGAAAATGCATGTATAAAGTGTTTCGTATGGTTTGGAATGTTTATTTTTCAATGCTATGCTTTCGCAAAATGTTTCGTATTTAATATGTTATGTTATATTTTATGTGGCGCTCGCAATATCCTCCTAAGGGGTATTAAGGCGCTACAGTTTAGCTGCAACAAAAATTGAAGAGTTGAATGTTAGGTTCCTTTGCGCCGTCTTCTGCTTAACATATTCAAGTTTTGGGTTGGTTCTTTATCATCACAAAAAATTGTAGAAGTTAATGGTCAAAGCAAAAGTTCTACATCTTGTTTTTAGTAAGTATGGTTACATCTTTATTTTCTTTATATCTCTTTATCTTTTCACGGTTTTCATATCTCTTTTTCATCCCGCCTAGTTTTTCTATTTTGTTATGGGTCTTATCTTATGAACAAGAGAGACAAGAGAAATCGTAGACGCAACAAATAGATATGAAAACAAACCTGGAGATATTGCAACACCGGTGAAGATGCAAAAGACGACGCAAAGGAGAGAAAAATCTTGTTTTTGTGAAAAAAAACATTTATGAAAACCTGTTTTTAGAAATCACGAAAACGTTATTTTTTAGTTTTTGTAAAATAGTTACCATTTTTTATCTATAAAAATGAAATATAAAAACATGTTTAACTAAACACGATTTTAAGAGTCGTTTATTAATTTACAAAAACCACAACGAAAAACTAAAAACAAAACGAAAACAAACAGGCCCTAAACTTCTGTGCAAAAAGACATATCATAGCTTAATCCAATGTGTGGGTATATATATATGAATTAATTGAATATTATGAGCTATCATAAAGTTAAGCTCGGTTAAGTTGATCTATTAAGGTTAAAGACTTTGGGTTATATGAAGTATGGCCTTTAATGTGTAGAGATCTAATAGTCTGATTTTTATTTTATGATGGGTTAAAATAGAAATAAGACAAATTATATAAAGTATTAGAGTTATGGTTTCTAAGTTGTATGAACAATTGTCTTTTTGATATCCCATCAATCACAAAAGAGACAGTTATTGAGAGAAAATAGATGTTCATATTGACTTAGAAGATGAATAACCACAAGCGTAAGAATCACGTTATTCTTATGGATTCAGGTACGTTTTTACAATAGATCTAAGTATTTTTGATAATTTGACGTGATTGTTTATGTGATTAGTGATGATTTTCATATTAATTAGGCCTGCCCAATGCTCCTTCGCCAATACGCACTACAAGAAAATAAGCCCTTTTGTGACCTTTTAAAAACGTCACAAAAGGTCCTAAAAATGTCGCAGAAGAGCATTTGTGACGTTTTAAAAAATGTCGTGGAATGTGGTGTAGGTAAAAGCTGTCCGCGACGTTTTATGAAAAACGTCGCGAAAAACACTGACATTCCGCGACGTTTTTAAAAACGTCATTGAAAGTTTAGACAATCTGCGACGTTTTTAAAAAACGTCACAGAATGTATTCCACGACGTTTTTTAGAAACGTCACAGAATGTTAAAAACGTCGCGGAATGTCTTCTGCGACATTTTTTATTATTTGTATTAGTTTTATCCCTTTTTGAAAATCATATTAATTTAATATTTTTTAATTTTAATAATTATTTTTTAAAATACAATTTTTTAATCTTACTTGTTTAATAACTATTCAATATTATTTTTGAATTTTATTTATTTAATAATTCTTCAAATAAGATTAAACAAATAATATTACAAATAGTTGTATTATTTTTTAAATTATTTTTTCATTTTTTCAAAATTTATTTTAATTTAATAGTATTTATAATATTTTACAATTAGTGAATTTTTACAAAAAATGTAATAAAATTCATAATATTTATAATATTTTACATCTTAAATTATTACATTTTATAATATTCAAGATCTGCAAGTCAATTATAAATGCAAAATTTGAGAGTTGTCAATTAAGTAAACTTGTAATTAAAAATTTTATTTTATAATAATTAAATTATTAAAACTTACAAATTATCAAAACTAAATTGTTACAAATTATTCTCTACATCCTCCAAACTTATGATCAGACAAAGTCACAGACCGGACTCGTCTTGCAAATTAAGTAATAACAAACTCATTACAATTTTACATAATATTGATCTCCTTTCCCATGCTCACTTATGATATCTAGGTTGAACAATCGGAGGCCCTATATAGAATCAAAGACAATAAAGAATATGTTAAGTAAACACTAGCTATTGCAATATATATATATATATATATGCTGTTAAAAAATCAGTAGTGAACATGAGGAAAATCCTCTGTATCAAAAGAAACGTTAGAAAATACTCATCTATCATAGACATGATCTCAGGTTATGAAGAAGAACAAGTATGACTCATCTTTTCCCATAAGGACTGAACTTTAGAAATACGCCAAACCAAAATTAGCTCGTATGTGCATGGTATAAAATTAGAACACCATGGATTTTCAACATTTCTTCATTTATTAAGATATTTTCAGCATTTCTTCGTTTATTGTCCTTTCACGTTTGATCTGGGATACGTAACTAAGGTCCCGTTACATATTATAAATACAAGAATAATATTTGTTCAAAATATATTGTAAATATAATTGCCACGTTTAATATATATATATTTATTTATTTATTTATTTATTTTATGTTAGATATATAGGTCTTAGCTTATCACATGATATTTGAATTGATGGCTTAATAATTTAAATTAAATATAAGTTGATATTAATAAAAAATTCTAATTTCTAATTATTCCAACCTAACCCTAATTAACCTTAATAGTTCTAATCTAATTAAAATAATCCAACTTAACAAAAAACACGCTCTAATTGATGTGAAGAACTCAACAAAACAAATGTTATTTCTTTCTCCTTATTCTTCCTGTCCATTGCCAAGGTGATAAGCTTTTTTAGTAAAATTGTGTAACAGTCAGGAGTGCCGAGTCTTCAAGATTCTTAAATAGTTAATTTGAAGAATTGATATCTAACTCTTTGATCACCACTGTTTATATTTTGGGAATCATTTTGACCTAGGTTATTGATGTTGATTTATGCTCTATAATGTAATTTGTTTAATTAATTGAAGGCATTTTTTTTAACTATTAACAATTAACACTATCTTTGTAAAACCATTGTTGGTGAAGTTACCATGTTTATTGGAATACTTGTTAATTGTTGACAATTGTGGCAACATAGCAATAACTTGGTGAACAAGTAAAGACCTATGTTTCTGTTGCATGTTATTTTTGGTCTTTGTTCTATGACTACTGAGTAGCTACTCATGAACTGTTAGTCAATTAGTATGAATTTGGTCTATGATATCACCGATGACATGGTATGAACGACAAAGAAAAGTTCTTACATTGTGATGATCACTGGCAACACAAGGCTTAGATGGTGGTTGGATATTGCAGTTGGCGCTAATGAGATGGTGTGACTTGGTGTCTACTAGTGCTGGGTTAAAGCCGCCGTGGTTAGAAAGGATAGGGACTATCGCAGTGGATGATGATGAAAATGGCTACCAGAATAAGGCTAGATTCGATAGCGGTATGTTATGGAGGTCTTCTTTGTTGGCGATGGCATAAGATGCCGATTGAGGCTAGACTTTCATTGTTATGATCGTTGGTAGTAGTAATGGTTTCCAGTTATCGATGTCAGCACTTGTTGATAGCGATAGATGCGGCGATGTGTGGGCAAATTAGGAAATTAGGACCTTTTTTTGTTAAAATAAGTTAAGTTGGATTATTTTAATTAAACTAGGATTATAATAATTAATTAAGGTTAGGTTAGAGTGATATAAAATTAAGATATCAACAACATCAACAACTGATTAGTAAAAATCTCACTGATATATAGGATCTAGAAAAATTCAGCTGTACACAATCTTACCCTTAACTAAAGATGTTAACTTAAGATAAAATTGATTAATATTAATTTATGTTTAATTAAAATTAGTAGACCCTCATAGTTGATAAAAAATGAAAAATATAAGTGTTGACGTAGCAAATATCGGATGGAGACATAACATTGGCAAGATTTCATCCATTTAGTGTTTAAATTAAATGGTCTGTAAATGTTAGAGTGCATTTTGAATGCTTCGAAATGTTAACGATTGACTTTGATATTGATGTAAACGTTTAATTTAAAAATATAATTTTTCATCAAATGTATTTTATTAATAATATGACAATATTTCATATTTTACAAATAATTAGTAATGAAATAATTGTTTTAATAAAATAATAAAATTATTTAATAATACCAATAAATATGGAGAACATTTTTTTTATTAATTTTCATACCCAATTTGTATATTGTAATTGATAATATTATCAACCCATGGAATTGATGCTAGTGCTAAATAATTTTTCCTATCTCATCATGTCATTGGACTTAGTTTCAATATGAGTAATTATTACTTTTAATAAACAATTTATAATTTACCTTTTACTATTGCATGGATTAATAAAACATAATTATATTTATTATTTATTATTTATAAAAATATGAACGATAAATAAAAAAAAGTGTATCATTTATTTTTATTATCATATAGACTTAGTTTATTATTATATTAAAAAATAAATATCTTAGTTATTAAAAATATTTTAAATTAATAAAAAATTCACATAGCATATTAAATATATTTTGAAATATAATGAATTATTATATTAATAAAAAATATTTATTTATTTATAAATATAAATTAAAATTGATAATATTGATTATCAATATTATTATGTAATGAATAAAAATTTAATAAAAGACTAGGCTCCTCTGCCCCCATTCAGCTTTGTAGCTCCTCCTCCTCTCTAACTTTGCTCCAATTGATAGTCAATAGTCATCTTTACTTCAATTACTCGTGTAGATAATTTTTATTTCCCAGTTCCCACTAAGTTTTAGACTTCTTTGAACTGAATTGTAAGATGGTTCTTTTTGAGTTTTTATGTGTTTTCATCCATAGCTCTGTAAGGAAATTAGACTATTCCCACACAACTAGAATGCCAGTAGAACAATCACACAACACAAAATTTGATAACAAAGTTTGGCCAAATTATGCCTATGTCTTCGGGGTTACCACATACCCTTTTATTGGGGAGAAAAAACAACACTTACAAGTGTTTACACTCAACACTCAACTCACTAGTGTTTACACACACTCTCAAACCCTTATCCCATTACACCCCAAAAAATTACTCATAAAAAAAACTAACTACAATTAGTGTTTCTCTTACTCACCAAATGAGGAGAACTAAGAGTTAATATTTTGTTTTGATTTTTGGATGATTTAAATGGAAGGGGGAGGGGGTTTATTTATAGTTGATGAGCCACCCCTCCCTCACTTCCTTTCCATATGGGACAAAGTCCCTTACAAAACTAACAAGTTCTTAGCCTTGGGTTTTTACTGATTCTATTTGTTGGTGGCTTGGTGTCATTGAATTCCTATATTTGGATTTTGTTGAACTCATTTGAATTTAAGGCCCCTGGATTCATCTTTTGAACCTCTTCTTTGGATCTTTTGCTCCATCTTTGCAATGTAGGTAAAAGAAGCTAGCATGCAAAGTGGTTAATTTACACGTCGATAAAAGCTCAAACAAAACTAATTGGTAAATAAATGAAAGAATGCAATTATTACTTCCAAGTATCATCTTTTATAAGCACCGTATCACCATCAATATACAAAAATTGCCATCTCATTTTGGATGCCATTAGTTCACCATCAAATTTAAACAATATTTCCAATTCCTTAGTCAACTCATCATAGTTGTTAAACTTTGTTTGCTCAACTGACCTACCAAGTGCTAATGTGTTATTCCCTACTTGTTAACTTGTCTGTACCAAGAGAAGAAAAACAAGTCTTCACAATTCATGCATGCTAGTTATAAGTTAGCTTTTTACAAAACAAAGTACCTTAGTACGGCTCCAAGTATAACCATTTTGTCTGCATGCCTTTTATGCATTGATTAGCAGACAAGAATTGTTTCTCATGTTCAATATTGTCAACCATTTGAAAGTTAAAACCCCTAGATTGTTCTGACTTATGATCAGATTCAATGTTTTTAATACTTTTCATATTTTGTCAACTTTGGATAATTTAAACTAGTACTTTGTAAAAATAAGTTGTAATAAGTTTGATTGCAATTTGATTTTGATGACTTCTACTTTCTTTGTTTAGACTCATTCTAATTTTGGATACTTAAAGATTATTAAATCAACAAAAGTATAAGATCAAATAACAAAGAATTTGTATTGTTTATCAGACTTCTCTATTATTAACATACTTAAATCAACATGAATGACTATTCTTTACTATTTCAATATAATCAATTTGAATATAAGATTATATATTTTGCATAAGTAATGATGTTTAAATGTATTTAAGGATCTTGAAGAATAACTTAAGGACATGATGATTTCAAGATTGCATTGGTTTCATTTTCATTTTCATTTATTAAACCTTTCCTATAGGAAAAGATGTAAACTTATATGCTCATATATGTTGATTATTTCATATAGATGAGCATATTATTTCAAAGGAGAGTTTTAATTTGGTATTAGATAGTATGGCAGTAGAGAGGTATAATTTGGTATCAAGTGAAGAAATAATTAAGTTTAAGGAACATGCTCATTAACAAGTAGTGTTTGGAATCACTTTAATCAGATTAAATTAAGGACATAGTAGAAAAGGGGTAATATAAGTTTTGTCATAAGATGTTGGCCAAGAGTTCTAAAGATGTAACCTCTCATTTGGTAGAATAGTGATTGCCTATCATCCATATAAATTAAACTATCTTATGTTGTAATTAGGGACTAACTCCTGCACCTCTTAATAAAGGTATTATAGGAGAAAACTACAATACATGTAACTTTTGTGTATGCCTCTAATTATACTTTTAAAAGATGCTCTTTGAGATAAGGTGAAGGAGATTCATACATTAATTGATCCACTATGGATAATCCTGGGTGATTTTCAATAGCACTATCTTGTAATCAGAAGTAGAGGCAACATTAAGCTGAGAAAATACAATGAGGACTTTAGGAATTGTGCCAACCATATAGAGGTTACAAATTTGAAGTTTGGAGGGAATTTTTTTTCACTTGAAATAGTACGAAAGGTGGAAAATGGTTAATTAGGAAGAACTTAAACATAACCTTGGTGAATGATTTATGCTTAGTTAAATTTTCTTAAAGAAAGGCTATATTTTGTAACCCTCCCTTATCATATCATTTTCTTGTTGTTATTTATTATCTAATCACAATAAATAAAAAACTATATTTTGATTCAATAATTATTTGTTCAGAATTAATGGATACCAAGAGATAGTGATTAAAAGGATAGCTTCAGAAATTCAAGAGTGAAAAACCTAAATTTGTATAAAAAAAAGTCTTAAATGGTGAAGCAAAAACAAAAGATCTTTAATCAACAAAGATATAGTAACACTTAACTTGCTATAGTGGGAGCTAAAGTAAAGATTAATCAAATTTAGGATATTTTTAAGGGTTAATTACAAGAAAAATCCTATTTTTTCAATTATAACTTGAACTTTAAAATGTGGCAATTAAATACTCTAACTTTCTATTTTTCTCAAATAAAGCCTGATGTTAGTGTCTTCGTCAATGAAGATGGGGTGGCAAGCCATTTCATACATGTTTAATGACACGTAAAATTCCAGGTGTTATGGATTTGTATGTCATAATTTTGTAAATTGTAAATAGTTATTATTAATTAAATAATTAAATTAAATTAAATAGCAAAAAAAGTTACAAAAGCCTAAGTCCCTTTTCTTCCTTTACTCTCTTTATCAGCACCACTTCACTTAAAAAATAGCCGGTGTTGTCATTGGTTTCACCTTTAGTGGTATATCCCTCCCTCTCAGAGCACCAGTCGTCGGAGGTGTAGCACCCAATGTCTTACTCTTCTTTGGTGACTATCTACAAGCCCTCCCCATCCCACGAGTTGGGACTTTTGTAGTAGTTAATTAACATATTACTTATGTAGTACCTTGGAATAGGGGGAAAAGTAACAATTTTTTATTGTTGTTGCGATGGCTTTGACAACGCCTATTTTTCTATGAGCTGTGAAGGGTTGATGAAAATTTTGGTAGTCACTATGGAAAGAAAACTTTTTAGAGAGAGAAAATAAGTTAGTAACAGAAAAGAAAAATGGAAAATTTTCAAATGAAAGAAAATTAGGAATGTGTTTTGAGTGAGTGAGTGAAGAAGAAGAGGAACTTTAACTACACTATCAATGCAATGCCCACACACCCCTTGGGAGGATATGCAAGTGTCACATAAAACAGAACTGAAACATTTCAAATAATACCAAACATTCCTTATAAACATACATTTTAGCAACTCAAACAAACATACATTACATGTAATTAAATGTTATTTTATAAACAAAACATTTCATACATATTGTGCTTAACAAAATCCAACCTGTTTTAAGGTTTTTTACATACCATTTACATCAAAATACATTATATCTAATTACATTGAAATACAATTGAAAAACAAATTGAACATTTTTAGAACAAAACATAGTCTTCTTGTCCATTACAGTTATGTTTTTCCCAGTCTCAAACCTTTTTATCAGAACCTACATGAAGGCAAAACCACTGTGCTAAGCATATAGCTTAGTAAGGAATAACGAAACATAATGCATAATGACGACTGTTTTTAACAGTCGTCTAACATTCATATATACACATTCAAATCATATCACAACAATCTTTAAATGTGCATAATATAGAATACTCCAAACATTATGTCTCAGAATAGAATATAATTCATCAATCAATACAGAACATTTTTACATTAGAACAAAACTCATAAATATCAAAACAGAATGTAAAAATATCAGAATTAAATATCATAACAGGATATAATCCTTTCAGATTAAGGTATAACTTATGTCATAATAGAACTTGTTTTGTATCAGATCAGAGCTTATCTTTTATCATAACATAATTTGCTTATATAAAAATTGAATATGTATC
>JANZLH020000067.1:3173818-3190492 GCA_026770325.2 Erythroxylum fimbriatum
AGTACCGTCCTTGCATAAGTCGAGTTACCCAATGTACAAGTCGACTTATAGGTACTGGACATGTGTAAGTCGAGTTGTATAAACACACAAGTCGACTTACACTAACACCTTGTACCAAAGACATGGTACTAAACCCTTGAAATAGAACCAGAAGAAAACAACATCTTTCGTTGTAAAAGATGTCTAAGAATGGGCTTTTCAATCTTAGGTGTGATAGGATTGAGCTCCTATACGCAGAAAACTTCTTAAATTTGTTTTAAAGGTTTTTGTTGCGAGGCTTTTTTGGTCTCTACTCTCCCCAAGTGGTGGCTTAAGATTTGTAGAAACTTACCTTGATTTAACGTAGAATGATTACAACGCAGTTCTTCTTCTATTCAATTGTTAATGCTTGTGCCCTTATGAGGAATAATACAACACCATCATGGAATAAAATGTAAAGGTTGTTCCTCTTGCTGGACCCTAAATTCTCCATTCCTAAGAATGTAAAGCTCTCATAAGCATATGTCCTCTCTTTTTTTGCTTTTTAAACTCTAAATTTGTTAGAATTCAAACCTATGTAAAACTCTTTTGGGTTCTTCTAGTCACGAAAAATGAGTTATATTATTTAGGCTTATCACTTTGTTAGATGTCAAAGTTCATTAATTATAGTTGTTTATTACTGTAGCTATTTTGAGCTGTCAAAATCGATAAGTAAATCTGACTTTCATGCCTATGAAAAGACCATTGTATTTTTAATGCATGCGTAAGAGAAAAACAGAAAAATAGAGATTGAGCAGAAGCTCATATAGCAGCAGCTAGAGTGTAACGTTGTTTTATTATCAATATATTGTTGTTTGATTTAGAATTGTGAGTCTAATATGTTTCCAACAAGTAGTATTAGAGCAAAGTCCGTAACTAAATTTCAAGGACATAAAAATTGACTAATATGATTCAGCTTCAAATTCCAAAAATAGCAAAGACAATTTGTGAAAACTGGAGCATTCAAATGAAGGTACTGCTCAGATTACAACCTTGAAGATGTGACTACCGAAGCATCTTTATCAAACATGTAGAGGACATCACTCACTTAAGGAATCACGCAAGAAGGATAAGAAGGTCTTATTTTTCATCTTTGAAGGAGTTGATGAATTAAATTTGAAAAAAACATCGGAGGACGCATGGGGAACTCTACAGAAATCTCTTCAAGGAGTCGAAAAAGCTAAAAAGGTATGACTTCACTCTTAGAGCTGAATTTGAAACATTAAAAGTGTAGAGCTCCAAAAAGATTAGTGATTATGATAATCGTCTGAAAATAGTGGTGAATGAGATGAAAAGAAATGGAAAAGCTCTTAATGATGTCAGGGTGATGAAAAACTCTTACGTTCGCTAAGTGATTATGTTAATCATCTGAAAATGGTGGTGAATTAGGTGAAAAGAAATGGAGAAGTTTTTGATGATGTCAGGGTGATGGAAAAACTCTTATGTTCACTGACAAGGAAATTTGATTATGTCGTCCCTGTCATTGAAGAATCAAAGGATTTGTCACAAATCTCTACTGATGAGCTTATGGGCTCTCTTCAAGCTTATGGGCAAAGAATCCAAAATGAAAATACTGGTGATTTGGAACAAGCTTTGCAAAGCAAGTTATATATTGGTGCCAATCAAACTAGCAACAGTTACAAAAAAGGCAGAGGAAATTGAGGTAGTTACAGAGGTTCCTACAAAAGTGGACGTGGTGGACAATGACATGGTGGACGAGGACGTGATGGGAATTCTTTTGAAAGAGGCCAAACAAATGAAGATTATTAAATATATGGTCATGGTCGAGGATTTCAAAATTGAGGAAGAGTCAATTTTCAATAGCGAGGTAATAAATTATAAGTGCAATGTTATAACTGTAACAAGTGTGACCATTTTAATTACGAGTGCAGATCAACCCCTAAGAGGGAGGGAAAAAATCATTTTATAAGATAGGGGAAATGATAGTGGTAAGAGGTGATGAGTTAATTTTAAGTAGCTGAATGTAAACGATGTAGTATCATGTAGAGGTATTAAGGAGAATGGCGTCGTGTAAATAGTATACATGTTTTGTTGTAATTGGCTACCCCGACCAATGGTTATTATAGTCGCTAGTATGAAGGGAGAAAATGTGTAACGAATAACAGTCTATGGTTGTTCTCTCTCTATACTCTATCTCTTCCAGCTTCTTTACTTCTTTTCTTTGCTAAATCTAGTTGCAATCTCTAGATTCCCAAAATACCTGTAACAAACGCACAAGATTACAACCCTATGATAAAGCAAAAAAAAATCCAAAAAAAAGGAAGCGAATAGGAAAGAACAATCAAAGCTTTGTGATTACCTACAACGGGGAATTGGAAATGTGAGAAGATGAATCAAATGACTGAAAGAAAAACACAACAGAACGGAGAAGAAATTCAAGAAAGAAGAAGAAAACGATGAGCAACTAGAAATAAGTGAAATAACCTTTAAAGACCCATGATAACCCCTAAAATTTAGTGCAGGTCACAGTGATCCGAAGATGGAAGATACGGTCATAGATTATAACTGGAGACAAAGAGAACAAGACCTCTTCCTTTATATGATGTGCTTATTTTATGTGTTGGCTTTTGTTTGGTTCCTCTTTTTCTTTTCTCAATGTTCTTGTCTTACAATTTTACAATACAAAATATCTAATAATTTTTAGTTATTTTTATGTGTGTTTAGAACAGGAAAGAACCCTCACCCACCAGATGAAGAGATTTCCTAATCATTTTCTTCCAAAATGATTCTGATGCATCTTTCCTTATTCATTTTTAACTCACTGTGTGATCAAAATTTATGATTCAAGCATGAATTGCTCATTTCATTTTGGCTTAGTATAAATTTGAAATTAGTGCAAAATGCTTTGCACCTAATCAAGCTTTTTGTCTCGAGGGGTTCACATTTTAAGACAGCCTCCTATATGTGTGATTTGCTACCTATTCATACCGGGCATGTTAGATCTACATGACAGTAATTTTTGTTGGAGATTCAAGACAGGTAGGTTTCAACCTTCCAAACAAGAATTTGAACAACTGATTGTTTCAATAGCTATACAAGGAAGAATAACTAGGAATGGATATGTTTACGCACCAGAAGAAATAGAAAGAAAAAGAAAAGAAAAGGTTAAAAGAAGTAGAAAACCTTTTAGAGAAGAAAATATGGCAAAAAGAGCATATTTAACCTAAGGCTTACATTTGCTCATATATTAAATGTTAACATTTTAGAGAGTATAAATCAAATCCTATCATTAGACAAACGTTTAAATTCAATCCTAAGTTAACAGAAAAGGAGACAGAAATGTGATGCCATTAGTTTCTATCAAGTTAACGATGATATGAAATATTTATAACATTTTAGTATTGATGTATATCTCACATAGTTATGTAAATTTGAAATGTCAATGTAGGACCTGTGTACTTAAATTAAAATATTTTAATTAGATTAATATTAAATCATATGGGATTCACTCAGATTTAACTTAATTAATTAACCTATTAAATTAACAAATTAATTTTAGTAACTAAACTAATTAATCTATTAGCAGAAGCATGCAAAATCCAAATCCTTAACTTAGTTCCTAAATGTCGTGAAGATGCTGTAAAAAAATCTCAATCCTCACAGTCATTATCGCCCTTCCTTACCGTCAACAATCGCCCTAGCTATGGTGGATCTCCACATTACAACGTCTTTGATGCCTTAAGCCATATGTAGTATAGTGGATCTCATCCACCTATAGTCGTCGCACCTATCTAGTCGTCCTCTCTCTATACCTAGTATCAACTTACGCAAGGTGACGTCACCCCCAAACAACTACAATGCTACCCCTCACGATGCACCATTAGTCTCCATGCCTACAGCTGTCGCACCTAGCCATAGGGAGTCACAACAGTTGCGCTGCCATATGTGAAAGTAATCGCCTGTCACCACTAATGTTGCTTCACCATCAACTTCATCTTCAACATTGACGACTTCCTCACACTCCAACGACAATATCAGACAACTCAAACTCAATAATAATCAGAAATATTTTTGACACCATAAAAATATTTTAATGTGATGGAACTCTAAAACTTATTAAATTATCATTTGCTCATTTTATTAATACTTATGGCATTTTCTTTCGTACTTTTTGTTTATATACTCCACAGCAACATAGTATTACTGAACAAAAAAATCATCATATCACTAAATTGGACTCACCCTTCTTTTCATATCTCTCTTCCCAAGCATTTTTTGTATGAAGCATTTTCCACAACTATTTATTTCATTAATATTCTACCATCTTTTGTCTTGCAATACAAATCTCCTTGTGAACTTCTGTTTCATACACCTCCAAATCTTGACCATCTTTATGTTTTTCGTTGTATATGTTTTACTTTTCTTGGTTCAACCAAAACAATAAACTTACTTCAAAATCTACTCGGTGTGTATTTATCGATTATGCTCCCAATTATAAAGGATATCAATGCTTTGATCCCTCGAATAATAAATTTTATATTTCTAGTCATGTTCGATTCTTTGAAAATATATATTTTTCCACTTCTGACCATCTCTCCTTCCCTCACTCCTAATTTTCATTCTTTACTACTACGTTTCAACTCATCACCTCCTCTCCCCCTCACTCTCACTTCTTCCTTATATTCACTTTCCTTAACTCAAGAATCCCCTCCACCCTCCATAATATCTCCACTACTACCAAAACCTATGCCTCAGCCGCCGTCACCATCCTCCCACCCCATGATTACATGATCTTATAACTGCGCTCACAAACATAAAACTTTTCCTGATCATATTACCTATTATACCATTGTCTAATTATCTCTTGAACTTGATCCATCCTCATGTACTCATGCAAATAAATATCCCCAATAGTGTCAAGTGATGCCTGATGAGTTCAAGGCTCTCTATTACAACAACACTTGATTACTTGTTTCCCTCCTCAAGTGCAAATATTATCCATTGTAAGTGGGTCTTCCAAACCAAACTTCATCCTGATCAATCTTTTGATTGCTATAAAAGCTTGTCTTGTTGCTAAAGGTTATCATCAATTTTCAGGTCTTGATTATATCGACACCTTGAGTCTAGTTATCAAAATAACCATTTTTTATTTCATTCTCATTATTGCTTTAGCTAAGAATTGATCAATTCGTCATCTTAAAGTAAACAATGCATTTCTACATAGAAACCTTCAAGAACCAGTTTTTATACATCAACCTCCCAGTTTTACTGATCCCCATCATCCTCAATATGAGTGTCGTCTTTACGGTCTCAAACAAGCTCCTAGAGCCTAGTTTCACAAATTATTTACCTTGGCTTTACTTCATCTAAAGCAGACACTTCTCTTTATTCACTCCACACCTTGTCATACCACCTTCATTCTTATTTATGTGGATGACATCTTAGTTACAGGTTCTTCACAAAAATTTATTCAAACTATCTTTCACCATTAAAGATCTAGCTCCTCTTCACTACTTTCTTAGTATTAGAGCTCAATTTACTCCCGCTGAAGGCCTTATTCTCACTCAATCTAAATATATCTATGACCTTCTCCTTTGCACCCTTCTTGACTCTTCTAAATTGGTCTCTACTCCTACAACCCCATCTTCTCCTCTCTAAAAAAATCTTGGCATACTCTTTTTGAACCTACTGAATACTGTAGTACTATTGGTGCCTTTCAATATCTCCGTCTTACTAGACCAGACATATAATTTTTTATTAACAAAATTTCTTAATTCTTACACTGACCTACTGATGTTCACTAGTTAGCTGTTAAATGAATTCTCTATTACCTTCACTTTACCTTATCTCATGGATTTTATTTACCAAAACCAAATTCCTTATCCTTACACCCTTACTCTGATGCTGATTGGGTCGGTTGCCCTAATGATTGCCAATTTACATCTAGTTATTATGTTTTTCTTGGTTCTTTAATGATCTCATAGAATTCTAAACAGTAGCCTAGTATTTCTAGATTTAGTACTAAAGCTAAATACAACAGTATTGCTCTTGTTGTTGTTAAACTATATTGGATCAACTCTCTCCTTAGCAAAATTGGCCTTTTTTAAATTAAATCAATCTTGTGTTGTAATAATCTTGGAGTTACTTTTCTTACTATTGATCCTGTTTCTTATGATGATACCAAACATATCGACATTGATATCCACTTTGTTCGAGACTTAGTTACAAAGTGCTCTTTTTTTCATTCGTCTTGTGCCTGCCTCTTAACAACTTGCTAACATATTGACTAAGCCTTTGGGATCTACAATGTTTCTTCATTTGCATACCAAGCTTATTGTTACTTTGACCATGAGCTTGCAAGAGTTATTACTAAAGACTCATCCTCTCTTATCTTTTATTGATTTCATCATATCATTTTATCTTTTTTATTTCATCTTATTATTTAGATGTAATTTATTTGATATGGTAAACACAAATCCCTTATGTGTAGCATTGCTTCACCATGTATAAATACAGATGTACACATACTTGAAAAACATAAAACAAAAATAGAGTAATACAATATACCTCATTATAATTTCTCGTTTTCTTTAGTTAAAGAAGTTGCTAATGAGGATGTCATTTGATTCGATAATTATGAACTCAGAATTACATAGGAATATGTTGTTCAAAGTATTGAACAAAACATGCATCATAATAGATATAACAGTAGAAAATGTAACAAACATAAGGTAAATATATTTTGAAAGCTTAATGACTTTCATAAACATCCAGTTTAGACTAGAATTGAACAAGTGAAAATCTTTTACATTAATAACATAGTGTAAAGGATATGTGGTCGTGAAAGTACTGATAGGTAACTAATATATTTCTAGAAAAGAATGTTAGATTAATTAAATATGGAACACACAAAGCTTAAACCAAGCCAGGTCATTTAAGAGCTTTTGATGGAAACAAAGAATGATATGTGGGGGTATTGACATGGAGGTTAAGATTGGACCCATAAACTAGTGGGACTGCCCTAGAGATATATCGTTGAGGTGATTCCATTCACTCTCCATCAAAAATCAAATATTTTTAAGATAATAAAGTAATCACTATTCATATCGAGGATATTATTTTTGTAATGAGAAATATTTGGGTACCTTACATTGGTATAGTAGATAGTCTGGAGATAAGTAAGAGGCCAACTTTATCTGCATAATGAAAATAATAGTCCAAAAGATGGTGCCAACAAAAATCAGAGCACTAAAACATAACATGAATCATTCTATTAGTTATAAAGTGATCTGAGATACTAGTGTTTTGGTTTGGGGTATACAGTGTGTAAATATGACTGCTGAAGAATTATGGATAGAAATAAAGCAGGAGAAAGGAACCAATTATGCACGATGGGAATTTCCAAACTTAAGACCTTTAACCTATATTTCTTAGCCATTTTTTTAATAAGCAAGGGGTGCTCAATAACCTAAATGGCCAAAACTTACTAAGTTCTACACATTAAGCATCAGATAATGAGATGACTTTTATCATTCATTCCAAGAGGTAGCAAAGGGAAACCTTGAACAATTGGACTAGCTTTTCAATTTCAAATTGTTTATCTGACATAGTTTAAAAACTTGTCATCTATTATCTATTTTGCTTATCGTTTAGTCCATATCATAAGAAATTAATGATGTGAACCCTTTTGTTTATTCATTACAATTTATTAAATATGGCATGTATTAATTTTTATGGATGAATGATTATATAGGTTCAATACTAATTTTGAATGTTATGATGAAATTTTTGATTGTTGAATACTTGATCTTTCTTTCAAATTATTGGTTTATGCCTCATAGCAAATCGATCGGTTTTAGTTTATTAATAACTTTTAAAGGCATTATTTATCTTATACATATGTAGATGTATATGATACAATCAATGAGATAAATAAACATTGTAAATGAAATTATAATGAGATTATAGTTATGAGATTCATATTGCATTTATGTATTATCTATAAATTGTTCCTAGTCATTATTTTATTAAAACTGGATATTAATAGAACATAAAAAGACTATCATATGTTATGCTTTCCTTGTGAATGAAGTAGTCAATCTCATAGGCTAAAGTATGGAGATACTTAAACAAATGGTGGGTGTTTGTTAGAGAATAAGTTTACTAACCCTATATAAGAAATCCATTTAAAACATTAGTTGTATGTCTATGAACATTCTCATTGTGATCATTGTATAAGTGATCCTTTAACTTGAGATCTCTAAAGTTATCTTATATAAGGATCATTATATTTTGATACTACTTATGACCTATCCTAATCATGAACGACATATAGGTAGTTGAGTGATCAAGATAGGATTCATCACCCTAAAGTAATTAGAGAGAATGTTATATTGTTCTTAATTAGTATTGATTTAGGAAATCCCTCGCCAAGGTGGAATGACATTTCGTAAATAATTTGCAAATGTTGTTAATTGAATCAATAGCTAATGGTGGAGAACTAATATTATTGGACTCAAAATAGAATAGACATTAATTAGATGCTCTATGTAAGAAAGCTCATTTTTATTAATTAATAAACTGAAAACACTTTTCAAAATTTAGCCAAGAAATTACCTTTTCTAATAAATCAAGAGCAATGATATTTGGCTAAATCACTTTATGTGAAGTTGGAGATACTTACTGAGTTGTTTTCAGGACCAAAATATCCAACTTTGCACAGTTGCTTTAGTAATATGTGTGAGATCAAGAAAGCTTTATATAATTAGATAATTGATTCCAATGAGGTGATCCAAGTCATGGCAGAATAGATGTCAAAAAAAGCTTGATTCTTATTGGTATATGGTATGACATATTGTGGTAGTCATTTCTGTTCTAAACTCGAGATACAAGATGGAGGAGGTATAATTTTATTATGACATGTTGTATTGTTCAATGATTAACTAAGATTGGACAAAAATCAAGATCATAATATTTCAAGTTCAGCTTCTTTTAAGACTAGTGTGAAACCTTTATTTGTAAAATTCATGAAAAAAAAGCTAGGACTTCTTATAGTATGATGGAGTTGGACAAATATTTGATAGGAGATTGTACGACTAAAGTTTTTATGTGTGCCCAAAGTTGGTTAAATGATGAAGATATTGAGGGTAAATTCTATTCTTTTATGATATATAAATCTTTTTTTTATATTCTTAACGATACTGTCTTATCTTATGTTGTCCTTTTATTTTAATACAAGTACTTGTACGGAGAAGGTCAGTCATTGAACTGAATTTTTTTTTAGAAATATTCAATGATGAACATATATTTAATTGTTAATTATCATATTTTTATATTTATTGAACATAAGTATTGCATTATCATGTATAATTTACGTAATAATGTTTCTAAATATAGGTGAAGTAGTGCAAACTATTAATGGTCCTGATTATAACAATTAACCATCCCCTTTCCTCTACTGCGAGTATGTTATCTTTAATCCTTATTTATTGGTTTACTTATTTTTTATGTGATTACTTTGATTTTTTATAATTGAAACTATAATTAATTACTTGTATGGCTTTATGTAGGTTCTAAAGTGTTATATTTGCCTGTTTACTTCAATCTCTACCCTCCACTCTCAAGCTATAATTGATAATTTCATTTTGACCTTTTGTAAGTTTTATCATTAAACAATTTAGATAATATTAGCATGATGGTAATCTTTTGTTTTGATAATAAAATAATTTTCAAAATATTATTATTTTATTTGTTGCATAAGTAGACTCATAAATTTATAGTATTTATCATATGTATACTTAGATTGTATAACCAACAATACAAACATTCAAAGTCCAAATTAATATCAAAACCTAAAATACATATGTTTCAATCATTTATATTGATGGATATTTATTTTATAGATAAGAATGTTTTTAGAAGTTCAAAGATTCCATTATTTATCTTGTATATTTTAATTATGTTCGACTGTGTTCATATGCTACAAAATTTTGGAAGCAACAATAACTTTACAATTGAGATAAGTTAAGGTTTATCACTGATTTAGATATCATATTGAGCAAATTATATTTAAATATGACTAATCAGAAGCAATTGTACGTAATGGATGTGACATTTCTTAGATAACGTCTTTCACTTTTTTTCAAAACAAATTTAGTTTAAACTTATTCATTTTGAAATTCTGTGTACATTTATATATACATTTAAAAAAACCATTTTTATTAAGTATTTGTATTAATTAAATGAATATGACATTTCTTATATAACATCTTTTGGTTCACTTTCTTTAAAAATAAATTTAATTTGAACTTACTCATTTCAAAATTTTATGTATATTTTAATATATAAATTTTTTAAAGAACTCATTTTTATTAAGCAATTATGTCAATTAAATGAATGCGACATTTCTTATATAACATCTTTTGATTCCCTTTCTTTAAAAATAAATTTAACTTGAACTTACATTTTAAAATTTTATGTACATTTAATATATTCATTTTTATAAAACCTATTTTTATTAAGTAATTGCATTAATTAAATAAATATAATATTTCTTATATAATACCTTTTGATTCACTTTTTATAAATTTAATTTGAAATTATTTATTTCAATATTTTATGTATAATTAATATGCATATAACCCATTTTAAACAATTCATTCTAAAAAAATAAAAATTATAATTAAAAAAGAGTGAAACTTGATCGACCTTAAACCCAGGGTCTAAATCTTAAGTTCGATCGAACTTTGAGCTACTTAAAGTCTAATGAAGTTAGGCTTTGGCTTATTATCCTAAGGTATAAGCCCAATGTGAACTATTCGTGTAACATCTCACTTCCATAAAGCACATACCCGACATTCTAGAGAACATTCGAGCACATATCCCATAGAAGCAGCATGTTAGAGCAGTTATATCATTTATCGTGGCATCATATAGAACATAAACATTTCAAGAAAACTAAGTTCTCTCATTTCATTTATGAACATAAGCCTACATTGTCATTTCATTTCTTGCGCATCTGATTCATAAACATAAATATCCATTGTGTTATTACACTCACAACTCCTGATTATACAATAATGACGTGTCAAAGTTCGCAACTCCATACAACGGGTATAACATAAAACTAGGTATTGGATCAAAATATTCTATCTAAATGCTTCAATATCAACTGACCAGACCTTTGAGCCATTCTTGGTTCCTAAATGGACAATGCTAGGTTGCTACTAGATTGTCTTAGAAACTAGGTTATCCCGGTACCTGAAAATTAATGATGCAATTTTGATGAGTTTCCAAACTCAGTGAGTGAACTATCATCTACATGTTCACTCAAGTCAGGACACAATATCGCAAAAACATATAATCTAAGTTCTTAAACACATCACATTATTTAAAATCAAATCCCAATTATCACATCATTTAATTGTCTACCAAATTACAATATATGTATCTCACATTTTAACAAACACATTGGGAACGCAAACATTTTATATTACTATTTCAATACAATTTAATAAATTCCTCACAACAGTTCACACACACACACACACACATATATGCAAATGCACATGTGACTCCACTTTCTTTTTTAATTTTGTTGTGACCGAGTGCTTATTTAACTGTCCTGTATCTGCTGTGGATACCGAGCTCAATTCAGATGATGTCCCGTATCTATTGTGGATACCAGGCTATTAATAGTTGAGCCTTTGGCTCTGTGCGCACATTTCTGAGCTTTAAGTTCCTTTTTCATTTTGGTCACTCCGGTCGCAACTCCTTTATCTGATCATGCGTATCAATGTCATGACATGCATCATTTCACATAAAATGCTAGCAATCACTTTCATCCAGTGTACACAGTCATTTATCACATTCGTTGGACCCAAGTCTGGCATTCAACATTCAGTTGAGCACTTATTTCCCACATTCACATACATATAGTTAACACTCCCAATATAGTCTTGAATATTGAACTCCTCGAACAATCAATTGTTCGGACTCATCAATATCACAATCATATCCAAATCATTTCAATATATATAGATATAAGGATTAAACAAAAAAATAACAGAAGCACAATCTAATTAAGCTCACACATCTAGGTTACTCACAGTTTACTCCAGATTAGCTATTGCCTTAATGATCCGACAATGTCTGGATGCTGTCGGTCAATTTATGCTTCTATATCATACAATACACACATATTTATACATTACTAACGTATTTAATCAAATAAGTGCTCAATCTTACACATGTATATGTGTCATGTTTAATGCATGCTCAATTGTATCCCGGGTATGTAACCTTATACACAAACCTTACTCAATCATTCATCTTAGCTTGTGTTCATAAGAATATCCTTATACTGTTGACTTCTCATACTTTCTAAATTTATATGCATTGATATCAAACAACTCATTTCTTGAATTATAACATCATTTAAGAACCTAAACTTGTCAAACACTTAATCGATTGATTCAACATCAAACTAAGCTTATTTTAAGCCCTACTCAAGTCTAAAAATATCAATGTATATGATATTATCCTTATATGACTCAACTAGAACACAAAACATAAAGTCTCCTTTCTGCCAAGCATTTCCATGGTCGTGGGAAGGAACCATACAATTTCTACGATCGTAGGATATGTAATTTGAGACCCTTCAAATTTTCTTCCAAACTTTAACTCCTTTATAATAGTTCTTCAACTATACCTCACTTATACTTCAAGGATACTTCAATTTCTCATCATTTCGTCTTAAACTCCAAGCCAAAATCATTCAATTGACAATTCATAAACAATTTATCTCTTTAGGCATCATCAATGAAACAAATGGTTTCATTTACTATCTTACATGTTACACCCTAGTTCGTTTCCATTCCAAGAACATTACATTAGCATCTTTCTTTAGCATAAATTCATCTTCAACATACCTCTAATCTCAACCTAATTTATTCTCAAAACAATCTATAACCTAGGGTTTCCATACATCAAAACAAAACCAATTCATTTATCACATTTCAAGCACATCTCATCATTAACCTTACATGCAATTCATCTCAATTCATCCCTAACCAATCTTTATGGATGTTATGCTCACATGTAGCTCAATAAAGTAATCAAATACTTACTTGTTTGACTCAAGATTCCTCAATCAACAAACTAAGCAAGTCTCCCAAGCATCAAACATACATTAAGAACAAGATGGGATTAAAGGGTTTCAATTTACAAGATTTTAGCAAAACTTTAAGGGTTTTAAGGATTGTGTAAAAGTGTCTTAGGTGGGAGGAAAGAAGAAGAAAACATTGAAGTAAATCACACATAAGTATAGACTTTATATTTGATATATAAAATGCACAAGAAGGGGGGTTGAATTGTGTATTCTCTTTCGTAAATACAATCCCTTTATATATTTTTGAAAAACTTGCTTTCTCAAAAACTATTGAGTGAAAATATCACGTTGTATTGCAATTAACTTCTAAGTACTTGTATAAAAACAATAAGAATAAAAGTTGAGAGTTTAGAGTAGAAATTGACACAACAATTTATCCTGGTTCACCCCAAACCGTGGGCTACGTTCAGTCCTCAGAATCCTTTCTGAGATTTCACTATACTTCTCAAAATTACAAGTATTCTTTTCACCGAGCCTCTTCAGGTCTCTACAACAAGTATTGTTTTTCTCTCTTAGCCTCTTCAGGCTCTCAGCCTTTCTTTTTTCTTACAGAAAGATGTTTGCGAGCTTTGTTACAGTGAATAATAGCTCTCAATGTTTAGCACAATGAATACAGTTTTTCTAGCTTTCTTAAAATCTCTAGCTCTTTCAAAATCACTAACTTCTGTAGTCTTCGACTTCGACTCGTATTTATAGTCTTCGTCTTCAACCGCTTCTTGATAACTGCTTCTTTCTTCTTGTTTCTTAATCTTTGAAGAAACAGTTATTCAGTTGAGTTCTGTAACTAACTCAGACTGATTATCCATCCGACGTGGTATCGAGTCTTCATCTTATTTTGTCCTCGCTTCGTCTTAGTTTTCACTTTATCTTAGTTTCCACTTCGTCTTAGTTTCCACTTCGTCTTAGTTTCAGCTTCGTCTTAGTTTTGTCTCTACGCTACGTCTTACTTTTGTCTCTGCTCTTCGTCTTACTTTTATTTTTACGCTTCGTCTTACTTTTATCTCCGCGCTTCGTCTTACTTTTGTCTCCACGCTTCGTCTTACTTTTGTCTTCACGCTTTGTCTTACTTTTGTCTCCGCGCTTCGTCTTACTTTCTAATATTATTATTATTTGTTTTTCATCAAAATTGTTAATCATAAAGTCATTTTGACTTAACAATTTCCCCTTTTTATCAAGATAACAAATAATCATAATTTTTAAAAAGAAAGTATTATTTATAAGACGATATACAATTTGAAAAAAATAAGAATTGTAACTATATCTTCTATACATTTCTCTTCTTCTTCTTCTGTTCTTTTTCCTTTCTCCCCCTATCTTTGTCATTTCTTTCTCCTTTTCTCCTTTCTCCCCCTATTTGTTATTGATCAAAAAGATCATGACCTCAGATGTTTCATAACTTCAAAAAACAATTCTCTTATCTCAGTGCGGAGTGACTTGAGGTCTTGTCGTATATACTCTACTTCCTTATGAAAGCCACTCACTGAAGCACGTAGATCATCAACCTTATCTTCAATGTCTTCGACTAAGGGATCATCATGCTTTGGCTGCGCTACTTCAAGACCAACAGTCATAGTATATGCGTCTGAAGATATGACATTTGGTCCAGTTATTGTAAAGGTAGGAGGTTTGAAAGATAAGTTTGATTCCGGGAGATCAAGGTCATCAGGGCTGGGTAGTCTTGGGATTTGTCTTCCAAGTAGTGTAGGACATTTCCAATTGAAGACACAGAACTCAAGGATCTAATGTACATGATTAGATGCACAAGAGTCTCTATGTTGTAACGGATATCTCGAATCCTGATGGATCTGTACTGCCCTTCTGTGAGTCTTCCAACTACCTGAGAAGTTTCCTCAGTAGTTCGACGACCATAATTACTTCCTGATGCCTTTGAAATATAATGGAAAACATAGGTTCCTTTATGCTGGGCTGCATAGCATGCCTCATCTATGTTTCTCACTTCATCTGCAATATGATCTTCCGTCATATCACTCGTCATCCCTTCAAGACACGTTTTCTTTTTCCCCTTTTCCACATTGCGAACAATGTAAGGTCTTGGCTATATGTCAGGTACAATCTTGATCACAGTTCTTTTTGTAACTGGAAATATACTGTACTTCTGCTTTGTCATCTATGTGGGGTATGGTTTGGTTCTCTTATCCCGCAGAACACTATACAACCTTATCTCTCCATCATTCAACAGATGCATTGTACCACTATTTACCAAGCTTGGCTGAAATTGTACCTTGACTGACCTTTTCAGTGTTTCTCTAATGATTATAGAGCTGCTACTCCTGACAGGTTGAGCTTCTTCAATAATCTTAATTTTTAAATCTTGTTTTCTCAATGGTTGAGAAGGATTGACCTGTGCTGGACTGTGTTCAACTGACCTTTTCTTCTGTTGAGCAGCAGTAGGAGTGCTCTTCTTCTCATTGGTTTTCTGCTTCTTATTCTCTCTAATCAGCCTAGAAGTCTGTTGTTGAGGTTGAATTTTCTTCTTCTCAAATTCCAAACACCTTTTAGTCTCAACTTCTTTAGCCACTCTTACTGAATCATCCTTCAAGATTGAGACTAACGACCTGGTTGCCTATTGTGCTTTCTTCTCAGAGTCTCCACCATGAGTCAACTCTTTTCCTTTCTTTTCTTCTTGTTGACGCAGGGTTTGTACTCTAGGCGACCTTTTCGCTTGCTTGGGTCTCTCTAAAAGGAGTGTTTCCCCTTTTCTTTTCAAGGTTACTAAGGTCTCTATCTATCGCTCCTGGCTTTCTTCTTTTTGAGAAATCGTCGTACTTTTCCTTACATCATCTGACGATTTCTTTAATCCTTCTGTGGATATTCTTTCAGTGGATTGAGATTTTGATCTTCTTGTGGGAGTTCCCTTTTTAGCATGCTCCCCCTCAATCCTTGCTATCGTCTTAGAATCTGTTTCTTCTTTTTCCAGATTCTTCAAGCCCATTCTACTTTTTTTTTTTAAGAATTTAAAAAGTATTGAATTAATAGTAAAGAATGGTACATAAGTCTCTCAACATTGGAAAACTCTCAAAGCCCAACTCGTGTGCATTTTAACACAACCAAAAAGAAACAAAATAAAGCCTAACCGGGACACTAGAACCGGCTACGCTTAGACAAGGGGAGACTTCAAATTAGGGCAAAACTAATCGATGCTTTCACGACACCAGCCAGTAGCTACTTGACCGCGCGTCGTAACGCTAGTCAAAATTAATTAACTAGATTACTACTGTAGCAGTGGTGAGTCTAGGTCGATCTCACAGAGAGTGCGTGTAAAGTTTTTAAAATAAAAATAACCGGTGTTTACAAAAAAGGGGGTTTTGGGATTTTTGAAATACGAAAAATAAAAATAAAACTAACTAATAAAAACAAATTAAAGAAAACATGTAAAAATAATAAAAACGGGGAATTTGGTAGGGACCCGGTTCTTCGGTTCAATCTCGACCTAAACCCTAATCAAGCATATTTTATTAATTTGTTGTTCTTTAACCTCTCCTAGAAACTATTAATCGTGGGTTAAA
>JANZLH020000067.1:3191584-3205208 GCA_026770325.2 Erythroxylum fimbriatum
AATCTTATCAAATTCACTTGTTCTATCACAAATCTACTTCATAACAACACAAACATCAATCTAATTGCATTAAACTTCCAATCCTCATGCATATCATTCATCAAAATCCATTTCCATCTAAGTCTACATACTAAACACTTCAAACTCAACAAGCACTCATTCACATGGAGTACACATGGAGACATGTACATAGAAACATCTCAAGTTGACTCAAATATCTATTCCCAATTCATATCTTCATAAACTCTTGAATAAAACACAATTCTATCTAGTTCTTCACAACAAAGTCAACATTCACTTTCCTAACTTCATACTAACATTATAACTATACAATTGGAACTCACTTAAGAATCAAGCTCTTGCAATGTCTAGATTTTAACATACTCAAGCTTATCATTAAAACTCATCTAATCCATCTTATGCCTCCATCATCACTTCCCTTCCTTTTCCCATCATTCACTATCTAATTCCTTTCAAGTCAAGCTATCTTTCAAAGACAATTCATAACCCATCATTTAACACAATCAAAGACATAACAAAATCAAAAACAGGGTATACCTATATGGATACTCATTCAATCCCTTTTTCACTCCATCCTTCACAATTCTAACTTTTTCAATGTATTTCCATGCATTAGGCTCTACATACACACTCAAAACACAATATAAACACTTATAAGCATCAATGAAGACACAAACACAAGTACATACCCAATCACTAATTCTCATCATACTAACTTCAATCTTACCATAATCAAAGCATAGAACATAAACTTACTTGATTAAGCACTCAAATCTTCAAGAAATCACTAAGACCTAATTGTCAATCTTCACCATCGACCATCATCATTTAAAAGTGGTAGAGGTAGGTTTGTATGGAGAGTAAAGAAGAACAAGCAAGATGACAAGAAGCAAGGAGGAGATGAGAGCTAAACTTCAAGTAATCACAAATCAAGAAGGGGGAGAAGGTGATCCACGAAGAAGAAGAAAAGAAGACTCCAAAACACACTTCAAAAACTTCTAAAGGGAGAGTGTGTCGTGGATGAGCAAGGAAGGAAGCTTAATGCATATAACTTAAAGGTTAAGGTAATAAATACATGGCCATAAGTGTGCCATGTGTCAATCTTCTAGCAAATCCTTCTTAATTCATCAATTTCAAGCCCCAATTCCCAATAAATACCACTTGTCAATAATTTATATGCCCATATGTCCAAATTCAATACTATATGCAATTAATTCTACTACCATTGACCAATCGGTCTGCCGCCCGGCTTTTTTCCTAGTCCGGGTTTTTACCCCGAAAAATTTCAAAAAATTTCCTAAAATTCTCCAATATTATAAAAGCAATATTGACACTCTCCAAATAATTTTTCAAGATCAATAACCCATAGTTCTCGAAATTCTCAACCAATTACAGTTATAACCAAATAGACCGGGAATGTCAATGTATGCATGTACAATAATTTCATGTGCAACAAATGTCATTTTTCACAATCCAAATATGCCACCTAATATATGAATATACAATAGCATTGCTAACCCCTCACTGATCACTCAAAATTCCCATTTTACCCTTCCCACTGGTACCGGGATGTTACATTATATGTGTATAATTGTATATAAAGGCTGTCATATAAAGTTGAGCCCAATTAATTAAAGTGATCTAATATGTTTTTGGTATTTGGGCTTCATGCATTTATTTTAAGTGTGGGCTCTATATGTGTAGAGACCGGGTTTATAATTTCTAGTTTTATGATGGGCCAAATTAGAAATTATACCTTAATATAAATGGTTATGGTCCCTAAATTAAACGTAACCTAAATTCTTGTCTGAAATCTCATCATTAGAAAGAAATCAGAGATTTACGGAGAACTCTGGAAAAAAAGGGCTACGTTCTAATTTGGAAGACAAAACTGTAAAATTTCAGTGCAGATTTTAACAATAGATTCAGGTACGCTTCTGCTATTGTTTGATTCTTGATGATTTGACACGAATAGATATTGGTTTTAAAGGGATTAAAATCCCTGCAAGGCTAATTTCAAACTTTGAGCCTTGTAATTCACTAGTTCAGGGTTGCATTTGCAGCATAAGGAAGTGTCCAAAAATTCTACTGTCATATTCTTAATATTCAAAAGACAAGTACGACTCCAGCAACGTCAAAGAGGTTGACGAATACGTTTTACGTACGGAATCTAAACATCAAAAACACTCCGTTGCCCCTGAAAATCTGTTCAAATTCTCAACACAGGCAAGAAAAATCCTCAACTTTACATAAACCAACATCTTTGAACTCATGGGAACACTACCACCATCAAAACTAAGAACGGACAGGGCAAAAAAGAAACAAAAGAAGACATAAATTTCAGGGAACAAAACAAAGGATCAACTTTAATGACGTTCACCAGATGAGAAATATTTCAAATCACATTATAATACCAAATGGGCAAGCACTCAAACATGGTCTTTACTTTTTCCGATCTCTTTAATCTTGGCTGCTGCTGCCTGCCCCTGAGAGGGGCTTCTCCAAAACCCAGTACTGTAAAACGTGTTCCACATCTCCTTCTCCAGCTGCAACATAGAATCTTCATCTCCATCGGACTCCTCGCTAACGGACTTTAACTCTGTAGACGACGGACTAAAACCAGCAGCCGAATGAATCTGTAGCTCAGTGTCATCGCAACCCCACGGCGGTAACAGCCCTTTCTTGATCATCTGCTGCCGTCTCTTTTTCCGGAGCGCCCGGCGGCAGAGTCCAGCAGGGACTTTGTAGATTGTGAGGATCAAAATGTCTGCTAACCCACATGGACAACAGCAGCATATGGCGGCGCACTCAGCGGTTGTCCCCCCGGCCAACTCCGCTAACCGACCGCTGCAGTATGAGGATTCCAAGGAGCTGTTCCCGAATAGCATTCGACGTCTGTTTAACGACGATGACGACGGTGACGGCAAACCGCTGGGAACCAGCACTTGCCTAGACATTGAAGACCGAGTCTTTGTCCTACTACTCTCGATATCAATGATCATACGATCACAAAATGGGTACTAATAATCGAACATAAAGATTTAAAAATTTCAGCTTTCTCGGTTCGGTTTTGGTTAAAATTTAGATCATCTTCTCATTCATCTTGCCATTTCAACCACGATCATGCACCAACATGGAAGACTACTGAACTCCTCTTGGTCTAGATGGGCCTTCGGAGAGAAGAGCACCGTCAGAGAAAGTGATGGTGGAGGTCCATGACAGTGACGAGGCCAAGGACGAGGGTGAAGAGATACAGAGAGAGAAAAAGAGAAAATAAAGGTAAGAGAGAGAAGGAGAGTATTGGCTCAGGCGAGTTTGTCGCAGGCTAATTTATTCTGTGAGCTTTGACGAGTTCTTGAGGCTTTAATTGGGCGCCTGTGAATTGTGGAATTCAGGTTTTTCAGTTAAGAGCAGAAGGCCAGACCTCGAGAGAGAGTGTGTGTACGAGAATGGAAATTGGGAGGAGGTGGATGTTATTTATTGGTTTTGATTTATCATTGTTTGATTTTTATATCATGGCCAACGGAACAGGAGTTCAGATCTTCTGTTTAATATTACTTTGTTTTATTCTGTCTTATTGAATCTCAGCCATTTTATTTTGTGAGATTCATACGGATCTTATACGAGACCCACATAAATAAATGACTGAGATTTATTAGATACAATAAAACACCATAATATTAGACAGAAGATCTTGACTCAAGAGACAGAGCCCAAGAGGCCATAAACAAAAGAATTGACATTATTATGTTCCATCCATCTCTTTTCTTGATTCGTTTTTAGCACCAATCTACCCAACTTTTTCCCTCCAACTCCCTTTTTAGTTTCGTGGATAATGAATGTGCATTTTAGTCTACCAGTTTATATTATAATATTCATCGGTTCTTTTTAACACTTAATAGTAACTAATTAAATAATTGTAAGATCAGATAACTTATAAATATTAATAAATAAATATTGAAAAATATTCTTAATCAAACACATTTTCTTTTGGTTCCTTAGCATTTGCAATTTTCTTAAGAATTACGACTATGCCTTGATAACCCTTCCCTAGTTTTCTTTAGTATATAATTAATCAAAACTTACAAATTAATTATAATTTTATATGTAATTATTTTTTAATTTAGTGTTTAATTTTTAACTAATCTTTTAAATCTAAGTTAAGGTGTTGCCTCTGCTAATTATTTATTTATTTATTTTCAATATATAATTGTATTGTAAAATAGAATTGTTATTTATTTTCAATATATAATTGTATTGTAAAATAGAATTGTCATGAGTCGCTTACTAATAAATGCCAAATTTAACCTTGATGCACACTAAAAATGGCTCCAATACACTATTGAGTCTCATTCAATGTAGGACGCGTATCCTAGCCCCACTGCACGCCTCTTTGTGCCCACTCTACCAATTATCTTGGCCTTGTCTCCTCCCAAGGTCTGTCCTAACAATTTTATCTTCTTCTAGCTTGTTATACACTAATTTATTCCGCATGTTATCCTATAGATCTTTCTCAATTCTGGGCTCTCTGTGACAGTTTTGTGTTCCCGCTATAGTCATTACGTGGTTTTGTGGTCCCCAAAATAGTGCTACAACCACTACGCTTCTATGCACATGGACAACATTAGATTTGGATTACCATTGTTAAATTAATTTTTTATTTTCCTGCTCCCACCTATCCCGCATGGTGATGAAACATCAATGATCATGGTAGGTGAGATTTCAACATGTTTTAGCTTAGTCTCCCTAAATAAGACCAGTGATGAAAAGTAGAATTTAAATTTACTTTTACATCTTGAGCCTTCTCTACTAACTTGCTTGAATTATTCATACATCCATAAATGATTTAGATGTGAGCTTGGGCATTCTTGACAGCAATAAACATGAGTTAACCAAGTTCCATATTCATTGCATGGCTTGCATATAATCACTTAATCAGGGTGTTTCCTAACAATGATTGATAACTTTATAATCTCCAAGAGGTAATTAACTCCTAGTTGAATTCCTTTAAATATTTGCATGTTAGCAATTTCCTTGACCACATTAACATATATTCTCTTTGCCTTGAAATCTCCTAACATTACATTCTGTCATAGCTCCAATATGCATGTTCTCATTGCTATCAGGTATATGGCCATGATAGGTTTAAGAATATGGGAATGATTCAGTAGTCATACAATTACCTCAGGGAAACACTTTGAATATTATTCCAATGACATAACATCTTAATCTAACTCCATATGGTTAGAAAAAATGGGCATTCAAAGAAAAGATGATCCATATTCTCATTATAATCCTTACAAAGAAGACATGTTGAATTTAAGTTCAAGTAAATCATTTTATCCATAGTGTTTAATATGTACTTTATTAACATCCAGAAAAGAAAAGTAGTCTTAGTTAAAAGAGCTTTGATCCAAAATAGTTTATACCAATCCACTTTGGACCCCACAAATATGATTTTTTCTCTGCATAATCTATTTGTAGTTTGGTTAATGGAAAGATTATGCCAAAAGTAGCAGTCTAGATTGTCTGGGTTAGGTAAGTAGGAGGGGATTATATGGCCAGTTGCAGCAGGGAGCTCCTTCCATCTACTACCCTCTATCAAAGAGCAGACCTTAGTATTAATTGGATAGTCTGATAGGAATCGTGTGGATAAATGATTGCATATCAGGGGACCTTGTTTGTACAATTGTTAAACCATAAAGAAGCCTTCCTCCCATTACCCACTATGCATGAGATATGCAATTTCATCTCTTCCTTCAGCTTAAGAATTTGGTTAAAGAACTATGAATAGGAAGGTTTCCTCGTAAATGACCATATGCTTCTGCCCTTAAGGAAGTAGGTACGATCCGTTTCATCCATAAGGAGTTTTTTCTCTCTAGGATTTGCCGAAGTCTCTTTAATAGAAAAACTTTGTTTGTTACCTTCAAGGAATGAATTCTCAACCCACCTTCCTCTTCAGGGTTACAAACATCAGATCATTTCACTTTATCAAAGCCATCATTACCAATTGGATTATCCTATAGAAAATTTCTCATAAGCCTTTTAATATTCTTAATAAGGCCTTTAAAGAGGAAGAAGTGGGAGCTCCCATATATATGTAGGGATTTTAGGATTGCTTTTATCAATTACAATTTACCCATATAGGAAAGACCCTTATTCACCTAGGAGCTTAATCTTTTATGTATTTTCTCCACAATTGGCAACCATTTGACCAAATTTTAATCTCCTAGTGGCAATAGGTAACCCCAAGTATAATATGGAGGGATGCTACCTGACTATATCAGTCCACTTGGTGATAATAAGAGCAAGAGATCCAACATTGTCATAAGGGAAAATTTGGATTTTGTTATAATTGACTGCCAAATCAGATATGTATTTGAAGTAGTTCATAGTATTCACCAAAAAATCAAAAGATTTCAAAAGAGATTTATAAAATAAGGTAACATCATCAGTAAAACAATGATTTATAGATGAAATTAAAACAAGCAATAGGCCTGAACTTCCCAAAGTTTTAAGGATTGGCAGATTTTGGGATGAGGCATATGAAAGTTTTGTTTATCTCCTCAAGCAGTATTGCCTTAAAGAAAAACTCATGAATTGTTTCTTTAACTAAGTTGCCTATCTTTGCCTAAGTTTTGTCAGAAAAGAAACCATTCAACCCATTTGCCCTTGGTACCTTATATCATTTCAATTGAAAAATAGTAGCCTCTATTTTCCCATCTTCAATTGGTTTAACAAGGTTTGTTGATTCCGTATTTTTCTTAATGATAAAGGTTTCCAGTTCTTATAAGTAGAAGATGATATTACTTGGTCAGAGCCAAGGAGACCTTTTTCCTAACTAGTTACTTCCTTTGAGGTATCTTTATGATCAGTAAGAACCCTTCCCTCTAAAGTTGAGATTATAGAAATCCAATTCATATTCCTTCTTACATTAACTGAATTGAAGAAGACTTTTGAACATTTATCTCCATATTTTATCCAATTAATCCTTATTATTTGTTTCATTAAGGAATTGTGATCTATAATGGCTTAAGGGTAGTTTATAGTTCTTGCTTCTCTATATCCAAAAGATGAGAGCCTCTTAGGTGCTTAAAAAGGAGTTGTTAAGTAGAAGACAACTTCTCCTTAGCTTTCTCCACTGTAGCCCCTGTATTTGGTTTCCTTCTAACATTGAGCATTTTAATCTCATCCTTAATAACCTTTAACTTTTTCGCATATATAAATTGCTTGGTTTCATGAATTGGAGCCTTCAATCCTCTTAACATTGCTTCCTAAAAGCCTTCATTTTTCACTAGGAAGTTGTTGAATTTGAAAAGGAAGTTCCTGGGATTCATAGGAAATAAATTATTAATTATAAACGGAGTATGATAAAAAAAGAGGGGATCTAGAAATCTAACATTGCACTTAGGAATGTCATAATTTGATTATAATGTAATTATTTCAATGATTTTATCTTTACCATTAAAGCATTAAATGTAATTAATAAATATATAAAAATACATTAATGAATTAAACTAATAATCTTATATGTAAAATTATAACTGATCGATTGAATAAATGGATATAAATTAGCATATAACCCAGTACAACATTACCTAAAATGTCTTGATATTTTTGGATAGGTGTTAGCCCCTTAGCACATGAAGGTACTTCACAACTACTTATAGACGAACCTTAGGTGGAAGGTTAGTTGGATCACACACATGACAGAGACATGCGAAAGCTCTAAGGTGACTTAGCACGTTAGATTAAGCAGGGTGCGAGTTTTGGTAGCGTTTTGGATCGTGTACGAGTTAGCGAGGTTGAGGCTAAGTTCTTGATGGACCAAAGACTTAGTGGGTTCTCAAATGGACGGACCATGGCTAATGTACTTGACATGGGTAAGCATTGAATAGGATCAGTGTGCTATAGTTGGCTTTGGCTTGGATGACTCATCATTAACGGATATAGATCGTGGAGATCTTGGATGATGTAGTGGATAAGATCACGAAGGATAAATATCAACGCTAAAGGATAAAGACGAGGATCATCTGAAGATAGTGAGCATCTTTGTGGATAGGGATAGATCGTGTATAATCTTTTATCTTGTTAGTTGAGATGTAGATACACCTTATCAGATAGAGTCTTATTTAGATGAGATGTAATCTTATAAGATAACGGTGTAATCTGATAGGATAAGATGTGATCATGAGTAGTAGAGTTCTGTTATGATTCTTACTTGTTCCCCAAACTTTGATACCTATATATAGCTCATTTGAGCCTTGCTCTTTATACAAAGAGTTGAGAGAACATTCGTTTATATACTTTGAGGGAAGTAATAAAAGTTGACAGTTTGCTGTATCTCTTCTTTGCTTTATTGTTGCCTTTGAATATTTTATTGTTTTTGTAGTTTCTTGCGAGTGTGAGAGTCAAATACTGCGAGGATCGTGAGGCGTTCAAGAACTTGATTGTTGGTCGATGATCACATAAGAAAGGCGAAGTCTTGCTTAAACGAATCTAAGTAAGATTGTCGTGCAAAAGAGTAGGCGTGACTTGCGGATAAGTTATGTGCTTAAGAAAACCTTTGTAACAATAGGCCACTTAGAAGAGTCATTAAGTGTCTGGCAATGTGTAGAATTAAAGGCTCAACGGAGGCATGAGATTCTTTATTTTCCTTAATCAATTCTTACTCTGTTCTATCCCATCTCATTCATACATTTTTCTCTATCCTATTTAAATGTATGGATGAAATGAGATAAAATATAATAAGAATTGTTTAAGAAGAATCGAGGATCTGTTCCCCATAACAAATACACCATTGGACCACAAATTTTGAACATTTATTAAGAAGCAAAGAGGTGGCCTTTGCTCGGAATCCTAATTTTGAAATAGAAAAGACTTGCATGCCCAATTCCAACTACTCAAAGGTTAAAAAGTTCAGTTGGCATGGCTTTTGGTAGTAGCTTTCGTCTTTTTGCTATAAATCTCAAATAGTATTAACAGCCGTGCACGTGCGTCTAGCGAATAGGGATATAATGAAGATGATGGAATTTTATTGATGGAGGTATATATGAAAGAACAATTCAACTAATCTTAGCTGCCATTGCATTATATAAGGACAACTATTGGATAACCGAAAAGAAGGCCTTGTGATCCTATGACTAAGCCCATTTGAGGACATTGTAGCTCGTAGTAAGAGCATATTGTGAAATAGTTGAATAGCAAGCCCATTTGTGCACATTGTAATTTTAGTAAGACCATACTGTGAAATAGTTGAATAGCTATCTCAAGAAGGGCCTTTCTATTGCTGACAGAAAGAAAAGGAAAAGATTGCGTGTTAGAAATAAAATCCGTTTACAAGGCCTATTGCCCCTTAATCCTTTAAGCCTTCCATACTTCAAAGGCCACATTAATAATTAATCAAAATCATCCAAACAAATTCTTCAAAATTGTTTTATCTCATTTATGCAAGTTCTAATAAAGAGACGATTTGTCACCAGAGATAAGATACTCGTCCAATATTACTCTGTCTTATTCTGTTTCGTGAAATCTCAACCATTTATTTTGCAGGACCCACGCGGAATTAAAGCAGGACTAATATAAATAAATGGTTGAGATTTATTAGACACAATAAAACACCATAATATTGGACAGAAGATTTGGACTCTTCGTTTTTGGGATAATGTGCCTATCTTCTATACCAGATTACATTACACAACATTGGCTATCAGTAACAAAAAGGCAAATGATACAGACAACTTCCAAGTTCCTCTAACAAGAATCTAATCCTCCAACTTCTTGCACAAGTCAATAAATCACACTAGTTGGACGCCAGCTTGTAAAGCAAATTACAAATGCTCATCAAATAAACATGCCTAACTTCGTTCTTCATATAAGATCACAAGAATCTGGTCAACTTATGACGATTTTCCATGAGAGAGAGAGAGAGAGAGCGAGAGGGCGATAAATATGATATGATCCTCTCTCTATATTGTGTGTGTGTGTGTAATATTTCTCGCTTGGATTACCTAAAGTTAAAAGCATTAAACGTTAAAAAGAAGAATGAAATTAGCAGTACAACTTCATACAAAAGCAGGAATATAGAAGACAACATCAAAAATTACAAATTTAACTGGACAAAACAAGGAAATTGTGAAATTTATCGAAGATCAAAAACAAGTAGACGCGTTACACCCTTTGAGGGCCTTGTACTGAATGATCCCCTTGTACAACAGTTGTCTGTTAACTGGCATACCATCTAACAAGCTTCCACCAACAATACTGCTCTGAAGTTCTGTAGCATCCTCCAGTTCAGAGAATTGGTCGCTTTGGCTTGTCATCCGGTGTTTCTTCCTATACTCTTGATTGTTGGACGAAGGCTCTGCAAATCTCACCTTCTTCTTTGATTGGTATCTCATTTTTGATCCTGTATCAACACAGAATTAACTTTAAGCAAGTATGGTCCAGAGTCTGACAATGAACTGTCTCATCACTGTAAGCAGCCATGAAGAAACTGAATGAACTTTCAAGAAGTAGAACTTACCACCCAATTCAAATTCGATCTTCTTCAAGAAATCGGAGAGCATACGCTTGTGGACTTGTCGCGCAATGAGAACCAAGCTTCCTGAAACTGCAAAAGCAGCCATGAAACCAAGTCCCGTTGAATCAGACATCATAATAAATTTCTCTGATTCTCTCTTCCTCGAATCTCTCTAGAAAGAACACAACTTTAGTGGTACCCAACACTATAAACACCTCCACCTCCGGATCCCAGAATATTCAGACACGAGAGAAAAACACGGTCAAAGAGGCACCAACATCTGAGTGAAGAAAAAGAACAAGAAGTTGGCGTGTCGTGTGAAAAGAAAAGAAATTGAGAATCGGTTCAAAACATGCCAACGGATTAAACAATGAAGAGACCCTTGACTTGTATCGAATGCAGTAACGTGAAAGTCTTTCTATAAGGTGATTGGCCAAAGATGTTTTCTTTTATTCTTAGACAATGGCAATTTGATTATTAATAAGCTGGAAAGGATGTATCTCGTAAGTCAGATGCGTTGATATGTTATTTTAGGACATGTGAAAAAAAAGAAAAGGGGGCTACTAAATCATAAACTCCGATTTTATTTATGGTTATGTTATCCACCTTAATTTTCTCTTTGATTTTCAATTTATAAGCATGATTGCGTACGTAAAAAGTACATTCCTGAACTTGGATGTACGAGATTTGGCACTTTTAGAGGTTGTTGGTTCACATATGGACGGTGAAAGAATATTTATATTTGGGGTAGATATAAGAAGCAAAATCCTAAAATAAGTAGAATGTTTAAACCAATTCTCCTTTTATTGGTTTATGTAAAGATAGCTTTGATGTTTTTACCATTAATCTATTGATTTGTTTACTCTCGGAACCTTTCATAATTTTGGGGGGATTTAGCAGAAAAGGATTAATTAGATCATACAAGTCCTCACCATATACAAGGACATAAGTTCAAGCCCAGCTTTTACATCAGTTGATGCTCAATAAATCTAAATTTGGAGTGTGCGTCCAATTTTTGTTAAAGTAGTTTTTAAGTTTATGTAATTATGGAATCAGAAAATAGAAATTGTGACATGTTATTAATATTTTGAAGTTAAAGGGTGAGGGAAAGAAAAAGAAATACATGCATTCCCGTATTTGCAAAAATTGACCACTCGTATAAATTTTAGGGATGGTAATAAGCTAGTCTATGAGTTCAAAATTAGGTGTTTTCAATAGGTCGGTCTAGGCTCAGATCACCTCGAGGCTCAACTTGGCTAGGTTCGGGCCTGAGCTGTCCAAGTTCACACTCAATTAAAAAAAGATGTCATTGAAAATTTCTCAATTATGCTAATATATTTCTTAAGACAATTAACAACTAATCCTAGGTTGAATAATTACAGTATCTTTCTAATTAAAGCCCCTGAAATTGTATTAATCAATTTATGAATTTTATTATTTGGTTTGACATTAATTCAAAAGAATTATGTCGACCTATCTCTAAGTTTATATGCAACTCCTTTCAATTATGTTAGATCTATTCATACAAAGGATTTCTCAATCTCAGTTATTTAAGATCACATTTAAATTAGTATACTAGGAATATTAATTCAAGAATAATTAAGAACATATAATTTAATCTCAATGAAACCAATTAATTAATTAAATTAAATTAAAATCACTACAAGATCCATCATGGGGTTCATCTAAGCTTGATACCAATGACGAACAATTAACGTTCTTTCATTTAAAAAGTTGTGACAATTAAAAACTAACTCCACATGCTTTTTCCACTTTAAATATCCATCCTTCTTTTCCTCATATCCTCTATCATAGCTTAAATCAAATCTTCCTCCTCCTTATCTCACTATTCTACCTCCTCATCTACCTCCCCTTAGGTTTAAATTTGCCATGTAGTTAGTAACACCCTTATGTTTATTATAACTCTAAAGTCATCCATTTTAGTAAGCAAAGGTATGTTAAAATTTATAGGGAAACTTCATGCTTCTCTAACTTATCCCTTAATTCACTAAATTGTCAAATGACATGTTCATAATGACCTTATATTGCATTCATGGTAACCCCTGGTTTGTCACCACTCTATCTCCCTCTCTTTTTTTCTTATCTTTTGAAGAGCTTTTATTTTGGTCTTGAGACATAATAACCCTACAAGAAAATGTTGGTAGCAAAAGCATGCACTTATATTATTGTACCTTACAACCTAAACTCTTAAATAAAGGTTATATACAAACTAGTTAAAATATTAAGAAAACTAGCGTTAATCTTCCCCTTTGTCAAATAACCGCCAAAGAAGCAAATTGGATAAGAAAAGAAAACAAAGAAAATGTAACTAGAGGCTAAAAATAAGAAACCTTTTAAAAAATTGAGCATTATAGAACCTAATTAAACAATATATGGAAGAAGAAGAAGAAGAAGAAGAAGAAGAAGAAGAAATAAACAATAGAGAATAAAAAAAGCAATAAAGAGTAAGAAAAAATGAAAAAATATATTATATATGATGTATAGAGTAACTTATTCGTATTAGAGAAGAAATTAAAAAAAAAACCTTACTTATAAAGGATAACACAATTTGTCAATCCTTTCCATATGATTTAGATGGAAGTTTTTAAAGAACTTCTCTCAATAAAACCTTATTGGAATTGCATTAAGATGATAAATAAGTAAACCAATCTTATGATTTGAAATTACAGACTCTTTTAACCAAGTATGAATTATTTTTCTCTCTTTTTTCTTTCCTCTCTTTTTTATTAACTTATAAAATCAACAAAAAAGAAACAAGATTGATAAAAACACCTAATAAAGCTAAATAATTGGTAAGAAGACATAAGAATATTGAAAATGAGAACAACAAAATTCCAGAACAAACCTGAATATAAAAGAAGACCCTAATACTAAATTTTGTATCTCTCACTAATATGACTAGTGTTGGATCCCGTTCCTGGAACCCAACTCTCTTGCTTAAAATCGTGAAACTTGAGCGTGCGTATCACTTTGAAGGGTTATAAATTTTTTTTTCATTCTTAATCCCTTGAACCCTTAAAGACATTATGAAATACATCTTCAATCTTATAACATCCCAAA
>JANZLH020000067.1:3234792-3247450 GCA_026770325.2 Erythroxylum fimbriatum
GTGGTTTTCCATTAATGATTTATAAGCAAATATTATTGTGATGCCATTTGAAGTTGGTGTAGTGATTGATCGTAGTGTGCCTTTATCGTGGGATATGTACCGAAATGACCTCCGGACGTCCCGGTATGTACTCTGCGGTAAGGGAACGCTACAAATCTAATATCATACACAAAGAACAATTGAAAAAAAGGTAATTTAAACTAATTGGACTTTATTATAAAATTTGGGAAACTTTAAAAGTTAATAATGAGATGTTTAATAAATAAGGACTAATATTAGATATTATTTGAGTCTAATTCATATTTAATTAGAATTAATTATTATTCTAATTAAAATTTAATTAATATAAAAATATATTTCAACTAAATTACTAAAAGATTCAAACCTTGTAAATAATCATACACTCCAAAAAAATTAACACTTTTTACTTATATCTTTTTACACCATCTATAGATTTCTTTTAACTAGTTTATATGGATAAAATTAAAGATCGAACACATGTGTAACTATGATAGTCATAAATCAGTTTCAAAAACAATTTGAAAGAAACTGCAAAGAAAATGATCATACTATCCAATGAAATACAGTTTACGTTTATATTTTATTATTTTCATGGCTTTATTTGGCAATCAGCATATTACATTAGTTATTAGCTGATTCTATCAGTGATTAGCTGACAGCGGTTTAATATAGCTTATTTGACCAACGGATAACATTAACTATTTATTTAAAGATGTTTGGTAAAATTAACTATTTAGTATTAACTGTTTACGTGTAGAATGACTTATAGGAGCATAAATTAAAAAAACGATTTATAAAGACTTGAGTATTATATTGGACATTCCTCTGTGCAATTTACTCGATCCTTTCAGTTGTCTTTGTGTTTACTTTCAAAGTTAAAGGAAAAAACATATAATGGGATGATAACTCTTTGCATTTTCTAACTCAAATTTGATATTACTTCAACTTCAAAAATTAAAATTAAAAATATTAAAATTGATTTTAATTCAACTTCAAAAATTAAAAATTAAAATATTAAATTTAAATAATAAACTTAGTATCTTTATCTCTATTTCTATTTCTTTGAGTAATTTGTAATAACTTTTAAATATAATAATCTTTTAGTTCCTTAATTTCTCAGCTGTTGGAACAAAACGCTTATCATACGAACGTTTTTAAAATTAGCGAATTAAGTTCAATTTACCAATCTAATCAGCTAATTACTAAGCATAATTATCAGTTATGTTAAACAGCTAAAAACTTTTCAATCCACTAAAAAATGGCTGAAATGTCATTTACCAGACAAGGCATCATATTATATAATTTATAAAGATATTGACTTTCGAAAAATTAAATAAAAAACACATAAAATCAAAATCTCATCCTAATTTTTCAACAATAGCGCAACACTTATTTTTTCAAGATCAGTAATTCAATCATACTGCATAGCCACCAAGTATTTCCATCTTCTCTAAACAGTGCGGAAATTCATTGCCTTCAGCGCATAAGATTAGGTAAATTAGAAAACTGTTTAAGTTATTTTTCTATCACTGAAAAGCTAAAGATACAGATGATGTAATAGCTTTGAACTAGTCTTCATACAGCAAATCTTCATTTGCCAAAGTTATGGGGTTTGATTTGATGTCGGAGACCTGCTAAGAGCTCAATGTAAGAAAATCTGGTTCTTAGCGATTGTGCCGGTTTCCCCTCTGACTCTGAAGCAGGAAGATGAGCTTTTACAAGTTAGATCACTAAGCAATCGAAAGAGGAACTCAACTTTCTGGATTTATGCTTTGAAGTTCATAATTTAAGTTATTAGGCTCCTGAATGGAGCTTCATTCTCCTCAAAGAAATATAGGCTAAAAGGCGGTACCCAAAAACCATTGCCACCAACGCAACAACTTCGGATAAGCCATTGTCAATTCTCGTCCCATTTACAGCGGGTGTCAAATGCTTGTATTGCACCTTGAGAAGAAGCTTATAGGTGTGGTAGTTGAAGGACATATAGCGGATCCAAGAGACAAATACGGGAACTTTCTGCAGAATCGAAGATGTGTTAGTCATTTCTGTTTTGGACTCATATTGGAGCATCTGAAAGTAAGAAATGTCTGTTAGTGGCAGAGAGTTTATTTTCACTAAGATTATACGCTCTGTGACCTCAATATTGGTTGTTGAAGTAAGAGTACTTTGATTTATTGTCGAAATGAAGACAGCAAATTGCATCAGTTGTTGCAGAGTCTATGATTCAATTACTGGGGGAAAAAAAATCATCCACATACGCCAGGGAAGAGTTCGGAATAACCACTATATTAACGTGAGACCAGGTTTCTATGTTTACCTGGACAAAGAACCCTCCAGCAAGCATGAAAGTCATCACAGTTACTGAAGCCAGAGTTGTAGCCTTCTTCAAGTCCATCAGTGTGGCTCCAATGGCTAACCCAAGCCCCTGCCATTGCACCCATCTTATGTTAAACATGTTTAGTGTCAATGGTCATAGCTCCATGAGTAGTTGCACTATTATTTTACCTGAGCGGCGACGATGCAGAGAAGAACCGTGAGCAGGCTAAGGAAAAAGGGAGCTGCACTCAGTTTCAAACCTGCCATGAAATAGACGACAAGAAGGAAAAGCACAGGCAGTACAAGATCAAGTGGAAGGTCGCTTGTTGTCCTTGCCACAAAATATGCGCTTAATCTGTACATATCAGCTGAACGTTCTTTACTTAACATGGCTCTTTCTTGAGGAAATGTGAAGATTGCTGTGAAGACAGGAAAGAATCCCCAAAAAACAGCAATGAAGAAAAGCAGTCCGGCCTGCCAAGAAACAAGGCTTTAATTAGATCGTGATACAATATACTTACACTACCCCCGTGAATTATATATTTTCATGATCAGGTACCACAAAAAAGATGATACCTGATCTTGGAGACCTTTTGGATTGTCACAATCTGATTGCCACCAAAGTAATCCTAAGATAACTGCTGTAGAGAGTACTTGAGTGATTCTCAGCCAGCTAAAATAGTCATGACGGCGTTCTTTGATTCCCCTGCAAAACAATATGGTGTACTGTTGCCACCAGCTAGCACCCCATTGCCGCCTAGGTGAAGACACTTGTGTCTTCACTTCTTCATCAAGAGGCAATGGAGCCATGAGTTTCTTCTTCTCTTTTTCTGCAACTCTTGTCTCATATGCCTCCGTTAGATACTGTATCAAGTATAAATGTTTCTCGATTGAATAATAGGTTTTGATGTTATGGGAAGTGCAATCAATAATTGTTTTAAGAAAATTGAGGCTTTGCTTAGGACTTTCACCTCTTGAACCACCATAGGAGATGGCTTTCCGTTCCGAGTTTCAGCATCTGGGTTCCATGGCAGCACTTTATCCTCCAATTCTGATGGTATAGAGATATCATTCAAGTTCCCATTTGCAAGGTCTAATAAGAACTCTGCTGGGTTCATGGCAAAGAGAGGGTTGCACCCTATGGATGAGAAATAAACCATTGCTTCTGATGCCTTTCCAAAATAGAGCAAGCTTCCCTTCCCAAGAAGGATCAACTTGTCGAACTTGTGGAAGAGTCTACTAGATGGCTGGTGAATTGTTGTTACCACTGTTTTCCCACCCTGTCGTTAGATTATGAACAAGTTATAGCAATTCATACTTTATTAGCATTTATCCTATGAAGTTGCTGACTACATAGGTCATGGTTTAAGGAGACAAGCACGTAGATTTCTTTTTTGTTTTAAACTGACACTTGGGACAATAAGGAAATTGAATTTTACTCGACCATGACCACTACTTCGTACTAACTAGCCACTAGCACTGGTCAAGAACATGAAATATGAGCAGCAAGGAAAGACGATTTGCACCTCCGCTATGTCGTGTAGCATCTGAACTATCCTCAAAGCAGTTGTAGAGTCCAATCCAGAGGTTGGTTCATCAAGAAGCAAAAGAGAAGGGTTGACTATAATTTCATTGCCAATACAAACTCTTTTCCTTTCGCCTCCTGAGACTCCACGGACGAATGAGCCACCGATCATAGTATCCTGGCACCTATTTGCATTATTGTTGTCAATATCTTTTGCATGCAACATTTTAGCGAATCCATGTATACGCGTTAACACATAAAAATACACATAGAATCTTGTAACTCTATTGTTAAACTTTAGTTGTTTGGTGATAGTAAGAATAGAAGAAGATACCTCTCTAAGCCCAGTTCACAGATGACATCCATAGCCCGTTTTTCTTTCTGCTCTTTTGTCAGTGTCTTTGGCAATCGGAGCATGGCTGCATATGTCAATGTTTCTTTCACTGTGAGGTGAGGAAACAGGACGTCATCTTGAGTCACGAATCCTATCCTGCCAAATTTTTTTCCTATGGTTATTTTACTTACAGTTTTCGAAGCTGCAGTGATGTTTGTGGTTGTGACAAAATAAATACTGAAAGAGCGCAAAAATATATGCACAAACTCATTGATTCTAGATGATGCCTGCCAAGTCGAAAGAGGTGACCCCACACAAGTGGATGGCTTACATCCACTTGAACAGGGTTGGTACTGGGTAATTTGTACAGAAGATTTGGGGTGAGTCTTTTCTGGTTCCTTTTCTTCTATAATTGCACCATTAATAGCTTGATAAGGCATAAAATATAGTGTGATCAATCAATGTCCCCTTAGAAACTTCTACAGCAAGGATTGGTACTTAGCGCATACTAATAGTTATGCATTAAGAGACTAAGATTCAAGTTCTTACCTACTTTTCAGAAACTTTGAATATGGTTGGTCATTATAAGTAATTGAGCCCTCAAAATTAGCCTGAACTAGCCGACCGCCAAGAAGATTCAGGAGTGTTGTCTTTCCACCTCCTGAAGGTCCCATAAGCGCCAATACTTCCCCTGGATTGACCGAACCGGCAATTCCATGCAAGATATTCTTCTCCTCTGTCGACGTCATTCCTTTGATGATCACCTTGTACTTAACATCTGTGAACTGCAGTAAAGATAATTAAACCGCTGATAATTAAAATACAAATTAAATTTCACCGCAGCCATAATCATGGAAACAAAGACCAACTTTGAACGTAACTTGCTCAAAGCCTGCCGTACCCTTCTTTCCTTAAGCAAAGCATTGCAATAATTCAATTCCTGAGCAGGACTCAGGACATATCTAAGACTTAGAGGTGGGGAAAAAAAATAGGAAAAATGGCTCTTATCCTCAAATGCTGCTTCCTGGAAGGTGTTAAAACACTAAGCCCCCATAGTTTAGGAAGCTCTAAGAAATGTACGGCGTGTAAATGTTTTATTGGAAAGAAGGGAGAGTCTTGTACACAAATTGTCATATAAAATGAAAACTCTGTACAAGACTGAACCTGACCATGCTAGCCATGTTCTATGGATGGCGGTGATCGCTAGATAATTCTGCATCATTGCCTGTCCAAATAGAATGTCCTATATCAATCCTGAGCACCATTAGGAAAGGCAAGCTTGAACACCGGTTCATAGTGACTATTGTAAGTGCAAAAAGTTGATAGACATGATAATTGATAACCTGCGCAACAAGGTACGTGTGTTACCTTCAGATAAATTGGCAAGGTGGGTTCTGCTTGAAATTTAGTCTTATGCTTTCCAGCTTCAATGTCCTCCGCTGCAACCATCATAGACACAGTTCTTTGTAACTAAGCACCAAAAAATCAACTAGAACAACAAGCTCTTATTCTTTAGCTTCTGTCTGAATAGTTGTGAATGCTCAACACCCAATATAAAAAAGCTCATCTTTTAGCTACTACGGGGGTTACTACGTCATGTTTGAACTAGTATCGAGGTTTAAATGCTGAACTGTTAGTTTCAACTTAATGAAGTCAAGTCGAGCGACCCAACTGTTTGTATATGTCCGCGCTTGACTTCCAAGGGAGTGTCTTCTTAATCAAACGTCTCCAATTTTGTGGTTACAATAACTCTTGTGGTCACTACTTGGTTAACAGTCCAAGGTGCCATCGGTTGAAGCAGCAAATAATAATTCACATCCTTTTCTATATAAAGAGACCGAAAGAAAAACCCAAAACCACAAACAGGAAAATAAAGTGATTAATACTTTTTCAAAAGTTTGTGAAATGGACCAAGTAAGAAGAAAGAAAGGGACTGATTATGCAAAAGAAGTCTGGCAGGTATCCGCTTTAAGCAGCGTTATGCCGGAGCACATAATTATTAATTATGACTTGTTTTGTCTCAGTATCGCTGTCACGGGATGACCAGAACTTGGAGGAACGGAGAAGTCTCCTAACGCAAACTCAAACTCTTGATATAAGCCATATAAAATAAGGAATTTATAAATACAACTAAAGATGCGGCTAGAAATTGTTATTCACCCTAGGAATAGGATATAAAGCTACTTAGTCAACATACAATTTATTTGTCTAAATAAAAGAAGACAATGATTTGTTTTCAATTCTTAGGTTGAGGTTTTTGCCATTTAAACGAGAAAGGTCATCTACTGTACACATATGAGTCTACCGGAAACAGTTTCTTATATTATAAAAATAAAGCTGTGTATTATTAAATTTTTTTAAATTCTGTTTTATTAAAAATTTAAAATATGACGAAGACAATGATTGAGAAGAAAGGTCAGCGTAGCCCATAGCCACCCAAGTGACTTCACAGCTATGCGATAAGGCCTCAGGCTGCTTTCAGTGCACAACAAAGTCACTGAACGGCTCTACTTTTTTTCAAGTAATAATTATGAGAGGTGACTCTCACCTTTTTCCATACAACTCTCCAGCCAGTTTCTAAAAACTCATTATTCATTAATTTTCCATTTCTAAAACCAAACCAAAAGCATTAGCTAAGTTCTGATGGCAAACCTCCAAATTAAAGGTTGAGGCCATAAGACTATTTTTTTTTGGCAACTAAAACCAATTTTTTACCTACTAGACTTATTATTACTACTCAAAGTCTTAGCAACATCTTTCTGTAATGTAATTTTTATAGGCAAATGTAGTGAAGTTTTGATATATAAACGAAGAATAGAAATCTAAAAACTATACTTCAACCACAAAAAGAAGAAGAAAAAGATTGAACACAATATCTTGGGTCTTAGGAGCAACAAAAAGGTCTGAACCTGGTACGCAAGGCCCAACAGCTCAATTTCAACCAAATTGAGGCTAGCCTACAAGGCCCAGTAGACACTGTTTCTACCATGAGAAGGAGATAAAGATGGCCTAGCCTACACGACGGACAACATGTCAAGTCGAATCTAATAATGGGAATATGATCGATTCGTTGATAATATTATAAAACACACACATATGGAGATGAATGACATAGACCTTAGATGGATGCCACCTACAGCACCCATTTTATTTTCGGTGGACCACACAACCCCCAAATTACAACTAACAACTAACTTGCATGTAATTACAGGAATTAACAACATATACATAAATGTATGCAAACTTACGTATATCTTCATCGCTGAACGGCTTGGAGTCGGCTATCTCGTCCGGCGGCACGGTGAAGCCGGTGAAGGAGAAAGAGAGGCCTAAGCTAGCGCTGGAGGCCCTGCTCAAGGCGGCCCCGCTGCTTAGCTCATCCAAATCAAACTTCATCTGCGCACTTCTTGCCTTCCTAATGTGTGTGTTTTTGCTACTGCCACCACGCCCTGGCGACGCCCCAGTCATAAGCCGTTTGCTTGATTTTCTAGAGGGTGTTCCGCCGCTCTCCGACACTACTCCGGCAGCCTCGCTTGACGTGGGAGATTTGAGTGCCGCCGCCACCGTCTCCACCAGTTGTTCTGACTTTGTTCTGATTAACCCTGACGTGTTGGCTTTCTCCATTTCACAACTCTCACTATTAATTAATTAACACTGAAACATGAATTGCATGACACCATTAGAACAAAAGAAAGAAACATGAATTGCAATCACGAACCTAACGAGTGAAGTTTTTCCAAAATTAAAAGAGACATGTCAAGCATTTTCTTCTCTTGGCTTTTAAAGAAAAATGGAGGAGGCAGACTAGTGGATTTGCACAACAGATTGATTGTTATGCTGTTCTTGTTATGACATGAAAATTAAATAGAGAAAGACAGATGGAAGTGCACTTAATAACATGTTTGATCCATACCTTTCCTTTGCTGGTGCTGAACTTGACAGGAAACATGTACAAGGACGAGAGTATCTTAGCTTTCTGGACTGCTACTAATACTACTGCTGCTGCTGCCGCCGCCTAGTGCCCTTAATTAATTATATAAAGGAGATTAAGGTGCCTAAAATACCCCTACATATCCTCAAATATTATAACATTACTCCGCACTTTTATGATAACAACTAGACTTGATAAGTGCCATATATGCTTATATCATAGTTCTAACATCCGGATGGTACACGTGTTGGGAGAGAGAAGCCTCTAGGATCAGTGGAATTTTCTTTTCCATGATGTTCTAACGTTTTTTTTTTTTTTTGAATGGGATGTTCTAACGTTTTATTCTTTAGTTAGATTTCACTAAATAATTATGTATCATGTAAGGTTAATATTCACGAAAACGCTGAGGTGTAAAATTGTTTGATTGTGCCGTCTAACAAAGTAGACGTCCAAAGCATAGACACAGAAAGGTATGAGTTGTGCATGGAAGATGAAAGAAAAGGTTGAATTGATGAGAGGCTGTGGTTGAGTGTGGAAGTGGCAGTGCCCTGGTGATGAGGGCATTTCTTCTTTTCCTTGGAATTTTGTACAGGATCATGTATTGCACGTTCTTGGTCCCAATTTGTGGCATTTTTAGTTGACTATTCCTGACATCACATTTTCTGGTCACTGCAAGTCTATGTATATACATCAAAACACTTTGGAATTGCCTCATCCTTATCTCCGTTTCAGTTTCTCAAATTGCTCAATACCAATTATAACACACAAAATCAGTCTAAGTGCAATCTAAAGCTTGAATGATTGCAGCAAACCAATGTGTCCTGTAACAATACAATAACTCCTGTACTTGGAAGTGCACGACCCAGTACTCTGTACTCCTAGTTGTATTCCCCAAGGGTCACTGCCCTTTGAAACAGAAAGCAGGGTCCATAAGCGAAACAAACAAAACCGACCATTTTGTTGTCTGTATTCCTGGCCTGCCCCAGTTATTCAATTTTGATGGAAAATATATTAAAAATATAACTATTTATTCATTAGTTAACTTACGATTAAAAACAAGTGTTTTTAATTATGCTTAAAAATTCATGTGGGTTAAAATTAGAAACCTTATTTTTGTCTGTCGGACCTTGTAATCATGCAACTCTAAGGTATATTTGTGAGGAAAGCAACAAGTAATTATGATGGGATTGACTTAAGGGTCTGAGTGATTAATGAAAGTTAAAAGGATGTGAGGGCATAATAGTGACGACGAACGAGTGGACGATTGGCCAAAAGGATTCCTTTGGTGGTTCCTGATTAGGAACACAGATGTCTGTGTCTGCCGGTGGATCCACTTTTGTTGATTCCTCATTCATCGGCGCACCTCTACCAACCATGTGTCCCTTACCCCCATTTCGGTTTTGACTTTTGGCGCGTTCGTGATCAAATGCAAATTGTAAACAAAATTAAGTGGACTCATTGTATATTCAATTAATTCAGTACGTCGACTTCAGTAAATCTGAATTAATTATCGACAAATTCAATTTAAAACTATTTTTTAGTATATATTTCTTCCGGAAATCACTTTTTTTATAAATCAGATAAATTAATAAATAAAAGAAAGATGAACAAAAGGTTTCTATACAAGTGTCACAGAAGATACAAAAAGCACGCTCTTAACAACATACTAACCTAAACCAGCAGGAAACAAGAACTACCCTGCGAAAATAACTGATCACACAACTCAGTAACAAAAAACAAGACACAAGCAGAAACTACTTTCACATGCATTCATTAGAGACTATTCTCACTCAAATCAAATTTGAAGTTTACATAGATGTGTGAATGTATCAAATATTAAAACTTGAATTGTTCTTTAATACAGCACTTTTGGCATTTTTCCAATTAAGAGAAATAGGTAAATTTAAAATTTTAAAAAAAAGAAAGATGCCAAGATCTAGCTTTTTAACAAAAGACAAGAAAAATATCTGGAATCAATAATTCAATATAATCAAAACAGTGAAAAGCGCTTTAATTGCAAAAAAGAAAAACACAAAAGGGGTAATTGAAATTAAATCACTTTCTCCTTCTAGTCTTACTGTCACTAGTCCAAGAAGGAGGGGCGGTGCCGCCCTGCTGACGGCAAGCCACGTGACAGGGACGTGATCGGGAGATTGTCACAGACAAATCTCTTTTTCCGTGGTTAGGTCAGGTCTCAGTCCTAACGGATTAGAAAGAGAGAGATGGGAGTGGAACGCAATCGAAAGGTCTACATGAGCCGTCATTCCTCTGCCACGTGTAGCCCACAAATTCTGGCCTATTGACACCTCAGCACAAGTTCGGTGGCCAACAGCACATGTCCGGACACGTGGAGTCTTAGCAGCACGCCTCTTCTTTGTAATCTTTTTCTGCTTTTATAGGCTGGCACTTGGCATGATACAGTCCAAAGTGATGGTGACCTCTCTGCTTTTAATTAAATAAAGCAAATGCTCTTTTTATCAGCACTAACACGCATCTATTTAAAGAAGAACCTCCCATTATTTTCTTTTTATTTGGTTTAGAGTTAATTAAAAAAAAATCATAAATTTCACTTAAGTTTTAGAATATTAATTCCAATTTTAAAAAGAACTTTTAACTTTTAATAAAATAGCTCAATATTAAATTTTCTACTTATATAAATGACGTGATAAGCTACGTAAGAATATTATTTTCATTACATGAATGTCATATATTATATATGTATCAAGTATATATTTTATTATTTAATAAATTAAAAATATTAAATATCCTAAAATGGCTATGGATTAAAACGTACGAAGGGTGGACAATTTTTTAGAGTTTTTTATTTTTTTAATTTGTTAAATAATAAAATTTATACATGACACAACTACAATATGTAACAGTCATATGATAAAAATAATAATCTAACATGATTCGTCACATCGTCCGCATTGACAAAATTTTGACGTCGGCTTATTTTTGCCAAAAGTTAAAAGTTGAAATATTTTAACGTCACTTTTTAAAATTTGTACTTGTATTATAAGATTGAGTAAATTTTCAATGTTTTTTAACAATTAATCCTTTGATTTATGACCATTTTTTTCTTGTACACTGTTGGAAAATGTTCTTATTTTTATGGATGGCATAAAGCTTGAAAGTTTAATTTAAAATTAACATATCAAATTTAAGTTAATCAAAATTTGGATCAAGTTTAAGTATGAAAACGAAAACTAATACGAATGATTAAACCCCCATCTTAAATTGATGCTATTTTTTAAAAAATTTTCAAAACAGTGTCATTTTAGAATAAAGTTTAAGAAATAATATCGTATTAGAAAACTTTATATTCAAACCATACATTTTAAATATGTTTGAACTTCAAGCTACACTCTCGGAGAATTAACTTGACTCGTCCCAATTCGTTATCATCTCTACTTATTCTCTCTTTGAGAAGCTATTTGTTTTACCATTTTTGTAACTAATATATTAATTATAGTATAGAAAATAGAAGATTATGGAATAATTTTATCATCCAAAATTAGGTTTTATTAAATTATTTTAACAATTTATGTATATTATTACAATCACAAGTTTAATTATGTTATTCATCCTCATATCTCGAAGCCCCGCACTGAAATATGGTCTAGAAAACTTGATAGTCCACAACTTTACTCTTATAATGTATAGACGCTGTTTCCAGTACACATAAAGATCTGCAACTTTAAATTCAATTTTAATCACAAAGTTATTATAAACAATTATCTTTAATTTTAGAAAAATAGTCCATAAGATTATAGTATAATTAGAGATGGTAAAAATGGTTCGCCTCCAAAGTTAACAAAATTAATTCCAATTGGTTGAATTTTGAACTTAACTTTGATTTTTTAAAAAAATGTGAACTTTATACTAGACTCGAGCTCCTTAATCTATCAACTTGATCCAAAATTTGCACCTATCATATTATATAATTAAAAAAATGATATCCTCACTCACTCAAGCTTGCTACCAATGACTAAAGAGGCTCTTTTTCCTCCATAAGTCAAAAATAAAGGCAAAAATTAAAGTCAAAGTTCAACAGAGACCCACCACCGTTATTCTTCGCTACAACTTGCCCTCTCGTCTTTAACCTCCACTGCTCATAATAATATTGCCAATAGTAGAGTTACTACTCTTCTTCGAGCCAGGATCTTCTATTTATTTTATCCTATCTTTACTCTGTCCCATAAATCTCAGCTATTTATTTATGTGAATTTTGCGTGGATCCCACATAACGCGAGACCTATAAATGAATGGTTGAGATTCATGAGACATGATAGGGACAGAGTAAAATGGACAGAAGATCTCGTCCTCTCTTGCTATTCGCAATTCCTTCTCTACCCCCAGCTACTAACTGTAAGATTTGATCCAATATGGCTCTCTATTTTTATGTTTTTGTTTGTTTTTCCTCAATCCTCACCCATGCTCTTTGAGAGGAGACCCTCTGTCGCAAATCCTCTGTCCTACTCTGTCGCAAATAATTTATTTATATTATTATATTATTATATTATTTATT
>JANZLH020000067.1:3254870-3276707 GCA_026770325.2 Erythroxylum fimbriatum
GGAACATCCTTGCCACTTGCGGGCAGCCGGGCGAAGGCTATACTGGTCTACGTCGACGAGACTCTGCTGAGTGGACTACCTTACCCACATAACAGGTAAGTATGCATAAAAATGGACCTATCTTGTCCAGCTGACTGTTTTTCTGAAATGGATTTTTAGGCAATCCAACTAGCTGATTCTTAAACACTAAATTTCATGCTCAAATCACATTTTATGAATTCACTAATACTCATGCTTATTCAAGTCATGACAATTTCAAGCAAATGTCATGTGTCGCTATAATGCTTTCATAATGGCAATCATGTATTCACTTAACGCTCATTTCAAGCAATGCTAAACAATCAATACACAACCAATCATTTCTCAAGTAGTTGAATATCATTAATGTCATTTATTAGTTAACATTCATATCTTACTAATATAAAGATAAGCAAGTAACCTACCTTATCTTTGCTAAATCCTTGTCTAAAGGAGCTCTTCCTCTTGCTCAAATCTTCCTTCTTGCTCTCCTTGAACTTCTTCAAGAACAACAAAATCCAAAATCAACATAACTTCATTTGAAAAACTACTTGAACTCTTTCATGAAATTGACTTGATATTCACTATACCCATCTACTATCAAGGCTTTTTAACCCAAAACCCAAGCAAAAACTCAAACTTAAATTCAAAGCTTACCTTGAATCTTCAACAACACAAGTTGATACTTGGCTCAAAATGAAGCTTGGAACATCCTCCACACTTTTAATACTTGGACTTTCTTCAAAAATCCTCTAGATCTCTTGGAAACCAAAGCCCTAGCTTTTTCTCTTTTTCTTCTCCTTTCTTCCCCTCTCTCACGAATTTTCTCTCTTCTCTCCCTCTAATTGCCGATTTTCTCTTCTTCTTCTTAACCAACTCACTTATTCTTCTTCCTTTTATACTCTTCCTTATTTACTTAAGCCCATAAGGCCCTAAGCCCAATTGCCTTCTTCTTCCTTTCTTCTCATTTCAAGACAACTTCTTCTTACTTATTCCTTTTTGGCCCAAAGCCCACTAACTCATTAAATCCATCTAACTCATTTAATTACCAACTACTACATTTAATGTCATGCTACTTAATGCTAACTTATTTAATAAATGCTATCTACTTATTAATGCCACATGCTAACTTAATTAATGCTACATAATTTACTTAATCAAGCCAATCATGCTTAATTAATCATAAAAAGAAAATTCGGGGCTAACAGGATTGTTTTAAAAAGGAGGTTAGGCTAAGTCGATTAAGGAAGCCAGAGGTGATATTTAGTGAGATACAAAAAGTTCTTTCCACTGGTATCATAACTACCATGGTAGCCTGTAGAATGCTCCGTAAAGGATGCCAGTGATATTTTGCTTACATGATTGAACAGAATAAAAATGAGGTTCAACTAGGAGATATTTTGATGGTCAGAGAGTTCCCTAACGTGTTTCCAAAGGATCTTCCAGGATTACCCCCAAATACGGTAATAGAGTTTGAGATAGATATACCACCAAAAACCCAACCGATTTCAATTACTTTGTACAAAATGGCTCTAGTGGAGTTAAAGGAAATGAAAAAGCAAATGGAGGAGTTGTTAGATAAGGGTTTTATGAGACCTAGTACTTCTCCATAGGGGGCTCCAGTCCTATTCGTGAAAAAGAAGGATTGGAGTTTAAGGATGTGTATCGACTATAAACAACTGAACAAAGTGACAATTCGCAACCAATATTTGTTCCCGAGGATTGATGATTTATTTGATCAACTACAAGGATCCAAGGTGTATTCAAAGATTGATCTAAGATCAGGTTATCATCAGTTGAAAGTTCGCAGCGAGGACGTTCCGAAAACTGCCTTTAGGACGAGGTACGAGCATTACAAATTCTTAGTTATGTCCTTTGGATTAACGAATGCACCAGCTGCTTTTATAGATTTGATGAATAAGGTGTTTCGAGAGTACCTAGATAAGTTTATAATCGTGTTTATGGATGACATATTGGTGTACTCAAGAAGTCAGGAGGACCATGTAGAACACCTTCGAATTGTATTACAAACCCTACAAGAGCACCAGTTAAGAGCATAGTTATAAAGTAAGCTTAGTAAGTGCTAGTTTTGGCTTGACAAGGTTGCTTTCTTAGGTGGTCATGTCATCTCGGCTAAGGAACTTAGTATGGATCCCCAAAAAGATTGAAGTTGTTACTAATTGGAGACCTCCCACCACGGTGACGGAAGTCAGGAGCTTTCTTGGATTGGCAGGCTATTATAGAAAATTCGTTGAAGAATTTTCCAAAATAGCAAGCCTACTGACCAAGTTGACATGAAAAGAGGAGAAGTTTGAGTGGTAAGATGCTTGTTAACGAAGTTTTGATGAATTAAAAGAAAGGCTAATGACAGCTCCTGTGTTCACATTACCAACGGGGACTGTTGGATTTGTAGTGTATAGTGATGCCTCGAGACAGGGGTTAGGATGTATACTTATGTAAAATGATAAGGTTATAGCCTATGCTTCTAGGCAATTGAAGAAGCATAAACAGAACTACCCAATCCATGATCTAGAATTCACAGTTTTTGCATTGAGATTATGGAGGCATTACTTATATGGTGTTCCTTGTAGGATTTTCATGGATCACAAAAGTCTGCAATATTTGTTTACTCAGAAGGAACTAAACATGAGGTAGAGGAGGTGGTTGAAGTTAATAAAAGATTATGATTGTACGATAGAGTACCATCCCGGAAAAGCCAATGTAGTGGTTGATGCTTAAGTAGGAGACCTACTAGTTTGATGGCACAACTGAAGACAATATATCTTCCACTTTTAGTGGAAATGACGTCTCTATGAGTGAGATTGGATATGACAGACTCAACAACATTAATTTCTACCTTTCACATTCGTCCCATCTTGGTGGATCAGATTAAAGAGGGACAGAAACAAGATCCACAGTTGATGAAATTGAAGACAGAAGTTGAGACTGGGCAGAGAATTAATCTTACCATCAAGGAAGATGGTATAGTGATGAGGGGGCAATGATTATGTGTGCCGGATGTAGAGGAATTAAAGAAAGAGATCTTAGAGGAAGCTCACTCCTCAGCTTACACTATGCATCCAAGTAGCATAAAAATGTATCACACTCTCAAAGAACACTATTGGTGGAAAGGGATGAAGAAAGAAGTAGCAGAATTCATTTTTAAATGTCTAATCTGTTAGCAGGTAAAAGTAAGACATTAGAAGCCTGTGGGATTAATGCAGCCCCTCCCTATCCTAGAATGGAAATGGGAGAAGATTACTATGGACTTTTTAGTAGGACTTCTATGGAATCACAAGGGGCACGATGTTATATGGTTGACAATGGACAGGTTAACAAAATCTACACATTTCCTTCCAATCAAGAATGATTATCCCTTAAACAAGTTAGCCCAATTGTACATGGATGAGATAGTAAGACTCCATGGTACATCGATTTCTATTGTCTCAGACCGTGACCCTAGGTTTACATCAAGATTTTAACCCAGTTTACAAAAAGCCTTAGGTACACGCTTAAAGTTTAGCACTGCTATTCACCTCCATATCGATGAACAGTCAAAAAGGACTACCCAGAAACTTGATGACTGTGTTATAGAGTTTAGGGGGAGTTGGGACACACACCTACCACTAAAAGAGTTTGCATACAATAATAGTTATCAGGCCAGTATTGACATGGCCCCTTATAAAGCTATTTATGGAAGAAAATGCAGAACTCCAATATGTTATGATGAAGTTGGTGAAAGGAAACTAGTAGGTCCCGATCTTATGCAGGTGACAACAAATAAAATTCAAATTAATAGGGAAAGATTAAAGATAACTCAGGATAGATAGAAAAGCTATGCAAATAATCGTCATAGGGATCTTGAATTTGAAATTGGAGATAGAGTATTTCTCAAGAATTCTCTTTGAAAAGGTGTGCTTAGATTTTGGAAACGCAGTAAGATAAGTCCACGTTATATGGGACCGTATGAGATCATATAAAGAATTGGGTCAGTGGTGTATCGATTGAAGCTACCAGATGAGTTCGCGAGGATTCACGGTGTCTTCCATGTATCTATGCTTCGCAAGTACCTAGCAGACCCTACACATGTAATAACTGAACAACCAATGAATCTAAATGAAGATTTGACTTTCGAAGAGGAACTTGTACAGATCCTTGTCCACAGTGAGCAAGTTATGCGTAATAAGATCATTCCTTTGGTTAAGGTACTATGGAGGAATCACATGGTAGAGGAAGCTACATGAGAACCTGAGTAGCAGATGCGTGCACTGTATCCCCACTTATTTTGAACATGTATGCTTAGTTAAATTTTGAGGAAGAAATCTGTATAAGGAGGGGTGATTATAAAACCTCGAAACTTTCCTTTCATTAAATAAAAGTTTTCATGTTCAGTGAATAGTATTTTTTGATGAATAGTAAATTTGTATGGGACCCAACCTCGAAATAATAAAAATACCTGGAATAAGTATTAGAGTTTAATGATACTGAAATGTATTGAAAATAAGTCATATAGGATGGATTTAGGGAGTTCTGACTAAAATGCCCTTTTTGGAAAGTAATGGGTATTAATGATTTTAAACTCATTCGAAAATGTTTAAAGCATCCAATCAATAAGTATCGACTCTAATTAGAGTATTTCATGGTCAATTCAATGGTAAGATGGTTACGAAATATTTTCAGAATTTAATTCGGTTAGTTGATGAATTAAATTCAATAAAGAGCAATTTGGTCCTTTTACATGTCATTAAGGGTAATTTGGTCATTTTACATGGTGTTAATGGAAGAATGAGTCATTAGAAGACAACCAATAGCAAGGTGAAGTGTTGAATCCATTTAATGAGCATTAAAAAGAATAAAGTAAGGCTTTTGTCTTCATTTGAACATAAACGTGAGAGACCAAACAAAAGGGAGAAAAGAAGAGAGAAGAACGAACGTTCAGCCAAGGAGGGAGAAGAAGAGTGAAGCTACCATTTTTCATGGTTTTGGAGCATAAATTGGAGAGATCTTGATCAAGTGGAGGTATTCATCAATTACTAAGAGATTGAAAGATAAATTGGTTAGTTTCCTAACCTAAATTTCTAGTTTTGGGACTTTTTAGTGGGATAGATTTATGTAAGATAAATGATGATTTTTTTTACTTGCCATGGAGTAGATAATAAGTTTGGAAGCATTTAAGGGATGAATATGACAAGAGAAAGAATTATGTTTAGTGAATGTTTGTATTTGGTTCTCAGATCACTTGAACCGGACATCTTGTTTTGACTATAACTTGGCCTACAAACCTCCAAATTGTGTGATTCTAATTGGATATGAAACCTAAGACATAGTACTAAAAATTCCTAGACAAGACCTTGACCTAGTTCTAGCTGAATCATATTGGAATTTGAGATTAAAAATGGTGATCTGATGCTGCCCCTGTGTTGGAGCAACTTGTGATGTTTTATGCATATTTCTTGAATTAAAACTTCAAATGGTCTGATTTTTGATGATATGGAAACTAGAGACATAGGGAAACGAATTTCTAGAAGAACTTAAAGTCTAATTGAACATTTTCTATTTTAAAAGTAAGGGACAAGTGGAGGTATAGTTTTTGGACATAGGCCATGTCCTTGATCCATCATACATCATCATGATATGGTGAATTAAATTGAGTAAGATAGTGTTTTGAAGAAATTGATAAATTAGAATAGGTAAAAATATGATTTTAAGTGACTTTTGAAGTTAGAATTCGAAACCGAGAACAATAGGTAAGCTTTCAGTAGTAAACGGAAGTACGATTAACGTACATGTTATACGATTAAATACTAATCTCAACTTCGATTAATCCAAATTTATAGTGTTAATGTCTTATTTCCGAATTTGGAAATAAATGCCTAAGCAAAATGCGCCATTGTAGGTAAAGGCGAGGCACATAACGTATGAGTATGCTTGGCGATAAGTTGCTTAACGGTGAGTGCATTTTAAATGTACAGTATTTTATGAAAATGATTTCTATTATATTGTGAAGTAAATATGGATTATGATTTTTATGTGAATGATGCATTATAAGTGAATATTGGTAGATCAATTTTATGTTTTTAGCAATATGAATTGAAATTTGAAAGTTAAATCTTATATGATTTGAGTTTATATTAAGATGATGTTATTGGTTGATAAAAATGAAATGATTTTTAGCCTATGGTATACCGATAGGTTTTATAAATATTAATATACCAGTGTATAACGATTAACCTAGTATAGGTAACCGATGCAAAACCAGCTCCATAACTAATGGTTGATAAGTTGCGAGTAAGCGATGTAGAACCAGCTCCGTAACTACCAGTATATAGCGATTAACCTAGTACGGGTAAGCGATGTAGAACTAGCTCCGTAACTAGTACTTGACCAGTTGTGGGTAAACGATGTAGAACCAGCTTCGTAATTACTGATGTATGATGGTTATCCTAGTGTAGGTAAGCGATGTAGAACCAGCTCCGTCACTAGTGATTAACTAGTCTCGGGTAAACAATGCAGAACCAGCTCTGTGAGTTTATGCCTGAGGGTATCATATGGCAAAGAAGTTAGTGATAGGCTATGTCGTGTAAGAAATTCATAACATTTTTAATGCCGCCATTATTTATTTAAGAAACAATTTGAGAAACTTGATTTCGGGAAGCATATATGTTTTATATTAAATATTGAAATATGCAAATTAAGATAAATTTATTTTAGAGAGGTTTAAATAATTAAGTATGATTTGAATATAAATTCTAGCACTCATTGAGCTCGTTTAGCTCAAACTCTCTTTTCTATTTTTAAAATGAAACCTCCCAGGGGCACGATTAGGGGCTTCAATAGCAAGGACTTCACCCCACGACTATTCAACTTCGTCACGTGCTGCTGTGTAGGCATCTTTGCCTTGTAAATATTTTTTAGAACATTTGCATCTTTATGAATATGTTTTGGACTATATTTTGTGTAAAGAACGCATGTATATGAATGTTTTAAAGTTAAATGCAAGAATATGTATGAGTTTATTTTTAAGATTATTGAAGTAATTGTTGAGATTGCTTATGAATGGACTTAAAGTCCAAAATTTGTAGTGGGGATTTTAAGATGAATATAGAAGTTTTTTGCACATTTACAGGGCTTTTGAAAATTTTAGGTAGGTCAAAATACAGCCGTTGTGCTGTCGAAATTTTTAATAAAAATGTGTTTTTTTAAACTTCACTACTTATATCTTTTTAATGGTAAGTTAAGGCTTTTTTTGGAAAAAAAAGGACTATAGGCTTAGCTCAACGGGAACTTTCTAGCTGGATCAGATATCAACTGGAGGGCCACCGTGGGGTGTCAGGCAGATCGTCTAGTCATTTCAGGACAGGGGCTTTTCAATTATCATATCAAGAAAGGATTTTAAAGTTGGAGATGTGATTTTGTTATTTAACTTCATATTGAAATTATTTCCAAGATAGGTCAAGTTGTGTTGGGGCGGTCCTTTCAAAGTGACCTAAGTATTAAACATGGAGCTTAGGAATTAGAGAATGATAAAAAGGAAACATTCAAAGTGAATTGTCATTGATGTAAACTTGATTTTGGAGGACTATATTCACATTAACGGGAAATAGTGTCTTTCCTTTCTTTTGGTTTAAAATAATTGAACGGAAATGGTCAAGCTAGTGACCTTAAAATTAACATGTTAGGTTTTAGTTAGGCTTCTTTTTATAATTTTGAGCTTAATAGTGCATTATTTTTTATGCTTTTTAGAGTGGGATTGATTAATGAATGTCCATAATTTGAAATGTGTCAAATGGTTAAGGAAAACATCCAAAAGTCGTATGATCATGTGGCTGCATGATCACGCAATATTAGAGGGGCAACCTCTTGGCATGATCACATAGCTTGCTTCCAATCCTAGCCTATTTATATCACTCTTCTTCCTCCCTCCTCTCATCTTTCTCTCTTTATTTGCTGGCCGCCACTTTCTCCTCTTGCTTTCTCGCAAATCTCACTCAAATTTCAAAAGGATTTCACACTTTTCTTTCACTTTTCCATTTTAATATTGTTTACCTTCAAATCTAGTGTTTCCTACACTAGAAAGTATCTTCTTTATAGGTTTTGCAAGAATTTTTTTCACTCTTCCTGTAGCACCCAACTCTTGCAAGACACGTACCCGACATCTTTGGTGATATCCGAGTACGTACCCCGCAATGTGCATTTTCCTAATTTCTCATAAATTCTCATAATTCACAATTCTAGTCCTCTAGCCCTACCATGGGTAACGAGATGCTACACTTCCTCTTGCATTTTTTGGTATTTTTGTGCTTATTTTGTAGGTTTTTTAACAAGATGGCACCAAGAGTGAAACAAATTACACACAGGTCTAAACCAAGGGCAAATAGAAGGTATCCGAAAGTGGTGAACACAATTTAACGGTTGATTTTGCGCCCTTCTTTCCTAATCTTCTATCAAGAAGAAGTTGAGAAGTTGAAAAAACTTCAATCCAAAATTATAATTGCACCTAGATATTTTGATTTTGAAATTTTGAAGGATTTTGGATTTTAAAAAAAGGTTGAATCTTTAAGTACTATAATTCATTGGTATAAATTTGTTCATAATGATTTTGTTTATGAAGAGCTAATGGGGCGATTAGTTCATGTAGGATAATGATAATAGGAATGAGAATGAATATAGTGAGGAATGAGAATGGATATAGTCATTATATTTATGATGGTTGATTAAGAGGAATAAATGATTACCATTATCATTGATAGTGGTTGGTTTGTTAAAATAATCGAGAAATAAAAATTTGTTAAATTTTTTATAAATAAAAATTTGTTAAATTTTTGTTTTCATCAAATTTTACTATATTTTAATTAATTATACTTAATTGCTAAAAAGAGAAAAATATAATTAATTAATTTTATTGTAATTAATTAACTATATTTTAATTAATTAATTATATTTTAATTAATTAATCAAGTATATATTAATTAATTATAATTAAATTAGTTAATTAATTATATTTTAATTAATTAATCAATCAATAAATCAATTAATTAATTATATTTTAATTAAAAAAGATGTTTGTCACACCCGTGACACTTACTCCTGAATTAGGAATGATTTTCATTCCTCCCAAATGTGGGGGGGTGTTGAGTAATGCCTGAAAGTTAGGTATGAAAATACTATTCCTATAATGATAATATATAACCAACCATTAGTATTCCATTCCTTACCCATTGATTCATTCCTAAACCTATTAACTAAGCACCCCCTTGACTCTTAAATTTTACATACATTGACTTTTGAGCCTAAAAAGCTAGATAATTTTGGTTTTGATTAAAAAGGCATCCATGTTATTTGAATTATTTTATTATAAAAGAAATATTTAGATTCCCTAAATCAAAAATTGTTAAAACATATAATGATTTTCATGCCACTCTTTTTGAACTAAATTGATAGGGTTAGATGTGTTTGAACCATATAATGCACCAAATAATGTCATTCAGAGTCGGGAACATTTGTTACTTTATAAATTCATAAGTCACATCGTGTTTACTAAAAGTCAGAGTAACATATGTCCAAAAAGGATTTATTTTTACTTTTGTGTATAAAGAATAAAATAAATGTCTGCAAATTGACCCATGTTTTTTAAACAATGGTTACTTGACTTATAAAATAAAGTAGTTATTTAGGCATAAGATTATTAGTAACTACTTTGGCTCAATTCTATGGTGTTGTTATTGATGGACTAACCCTTGTTTTGCCTAAAAAATTAAATAATATTCACTTAGGGAGGGCTGAGATCTTAGAGTCCCATAGTATGAAACTCCAAATCTAAATTTAAATACAAGACATGATAGAAAAGATCTAGTTCTGCACCACCATAACAACATCAAATGATATCATTGAGTGAAGAATTTGACGATGAAGAAGAAGGCTAGGAGATGATGCTCATCAAACTAAAAGAAAACAAAAAGTGCTTAGAGGGTCGTATAGAAGCAATGGAGAAATAATTGAAGGAGGTAGTGCAATATGAGTGCTACCAAACTAAGAAATTACTAAAGTATCTTTTAGTACAAAGCATCCAAGTCCCACCTCCTATACCATCACCACCACAATCTTCATAAGCATTCTAACCTTTCTTTTCTATTTCTTTTAATTTTTATTGTTCTGCTAGTTTGTGTTTGCCTATGTTAGAGATTTGTTTCCATATTGAGGAAAATGTGTTGTTCAAGTATAGGGACATATATACAATTGCATATCATTTGTGTATGAATTTGCATTTGCATTGTGTTAGTTTTTTATTATGTTAGCATTGTGTGAAAAAAAAAATTTTGCATGTTATTTGTATTGTGTGAATTTGTCAATGACATGAAGTTGAAAGGAATTAACTTTCATATGAACACGATCATTTAATTTATAAAAGACACATTAGCTTGTACAATTTATGTTTTAAGTGCTTTTGAGGTGAATATGCGTGTTGATTAAAATATTATACTTATTCTTTTATTTTATGACAACTTTTAGATGTACTTATAATTAAATTCATTTAAATTGGGAGACATCATTAGTAGCCTTTAATGGGAGTGATTGACTAGGAAGAAATGATGTAGGTAAAAGAAAACAAAAAATATGTTGAATAAATGTGTTAAATAAATTTCCCTGCTGACCCTTTTTAAAGAAAAAAAGGGTTAAGAATATAGTTGGTACCTAGTTGTGAATTGTGATATAGCTGAGTAATTGCGGGGAATTCACGATAAAATGTTTGTCTTCACATTAAAAAGTTATAACGACACTCCAACTAAACTTGATAAAACGTAACCAAGTTGAGTAACTAAGGGACATTCATAACAAGGTGTTTTCCTTCACGTTCAAAGACTAGGTTATCGTTAAATAAAATCTTGGTGTTGTCAATAAAAGTGAACCTATTGATCTTTTTGTTAAATGTCAAAAAAATCATGAGCAGATATTTAATGATGGCCTAAGTCTTTAATTGATAAATAAGAATGAGTGTAAGTTTATAAGTGTCATAGATATGTGGATAAGTGTTAATATTTTGGTTGATATGTGTATTTAAATCAAAGCACTTGAACATGAATGTAATAAGTTAGTATGCTGGAACTTTTTAAGTGATTGATGTTTATAACTATGTTAATTTCATGAGATTTGATGTCACTGTACCATTATTGCATTGTAGCATGATTGTGTGATGTTGTGTGTTTTATGTTTGTTTGTTTTATAGTTTTAGTTTTGCTTAGGGACAAGCAAAGATTTAAGTATGGGGAAGTTGATAAGTGTGGATTATAATATGTTTTGTAGGTGTTATAATGTATTTTTAGTTTTTTTAAATGATAATCATAGGTTTAGGACTTGGATTTATATTATTGTTAGTATTTTTGGTGTTTTGTTTGATTGATTGTTTTTTAAGGCAAGAACTTGATCTTAATTATATGTTTCAATGTGGTTCACTAATGTGTTTGATGATGAGTAGGGATAGGAAAAATGAAGAAAAATGAAGAAAGAGCTAGAAAATAAGATCTAGCACGATCGTGCATGAGATGCACAATCGTACATGAAGCAACAACATAGTGGAGAGCCCTCTAATATGATCGTGTATCCCATGTTCGATTATGATAGAGAGCTTGCAAAGAGCTTTTTTAGATCACAAGTTTTTTTAATATACTTTTGACAATTCAGGGCCATTTTTGCATCAAAAACACATAGAAAAACCCTATATTAAACCCTACAAGGCTTAAGAGTATATACAAGAAGAGAAAAAAAATCAATTGATAGTAAGAAAACACAAAAAAAATAGGATATCAAAAAGAGAAAAATTTGAAGAACAAAATTTATAGTTTCCTATTTAAGGCATAGAAGAGAAGACATTTAGATTTAATTATCAATTGCTTTCTTTTATTTCCTCATTGTTATTTAATATTAATAACGATTCAATTGGTGTATATAGTTACATCTATGGATTGCTAAATTCTTTTTAGGAATTACTTTTGACTTATTTGTTAAACTTTACATTCTTGATTTAATCAAATATGCTTGTGATGTTTATTGCTTTATATTTAGTTTGAAATGAGAGATTAGATTAGGTTATTTGTGTTGTATTGCATAGTGAGAGCCAGTACCTCAATAGACCTATAAACACCAAATTAATAGTTAATTGAAGAGAGATCTTAATAGTTTATTAATTACCCATGTGATTGTTTCAAATCTAGTTGCATATTTAGGAAGAGTTTGATAGATCGAGAGATCACAATTTCTATTTATTTTAATTAGGATTACTTGACTAGATCTTGAGAGAGGGTAATTATATTATTGAATATCTAGGTCAAGTAGTATTAAATTTAGAAGGTGAAGTGAAAACAAATAAGGATAGAAGTAATTGCTAGTTTTCATCATTAATCAATCAACCAATTTGTTGTTGCTTATTTCATTGTTTAATTATCAATTCTTTGTTTTTACTTTAATTTTTAGTAAATTATTTTTTTACCTTAGACAAAGTTACAAGAATTGTTAGGTGATTACTCCATTCCTTGTGGGACGATACTTTTTATGCTATAAGATACGATTTGTATACTTGTAGTAAAGAAAGTTTTCATTTAAAACTTCAATATAAAGGCTATGAGATGTTAAAAATTCAATTTTATGATGAATTCAAAGCATTTTTCTAGAGATGATTGTGAATTTATCGTGTTTATAAAAAGGTAAGAGGAAGTATAGTTGTACTTTTTAGTAGGAGTGCATAGAGACATGTTGCTCATAGAGAATAACAAATCATATTTTTTAAATTTTAAAAATATAATTATCTAATAACAACTCTTATTAGATATGGAAATTTAATAACTTAATTTTGGAAATAAGATTAAAAGAGATAGATAAGGAAGTTGTTTACCTATTTTAAGTCAAAGTACATAGATAATGTACTAAATGTGTTTAGTATTTAAAAGTGTAAAACTAGTGAAGAATTGAAGATATCTGTTATTCCATGTATAACTTAATATTTGAGTTCAAAGTTATATGGATATTAAATCTAAAATTAAATCATAGTTAAAGTATATTTTAGTTAGAATAATAATATTTTGAGTTTGAAAAGATTCAAATATAGGATTAATTGCTAATAAGGCTAAAATGTAATTTTTCATTTAGTGAAAATGATTAATTGGATCAATAATTTCTTTAATGAACTTAATATAGTTCCTTGCATTGTTCAGATAGTAATGTACTTTGAAACATTAGAGCCATCAGGTATGCAAAAGAAGCTAAACTCTCATCAAAGATCCAAGTATATATTTAGACAGTTTCTCAACATTATGATGGTAATTGATGTGAAAATTGTAAGATTTAAACTAGTGCTCACTATAAATAATCTTGTAAAATTCTCTTACCAACCCACTATCCCAGTAGTAGTATGATTTTCATATGATGATATGATATAAAATACTTAAACGCTTAGTGCAAATAGGATATTATTAGTTTATGCCCTATAGCCAATCGGTTGATTGTAGTTTAGTGATATAAATATTTAAGAAATCCTTTATTTTATACGCATTTAATTGTATATGATAAAGTATATGGGATAAATATACATTGTAAATGAAATTATGTTAAGATCATACTTATGAGATTCATATTGCATTGACATATTATCCTTAAATTGGTCATAGTCATTATTTTATGAATACTAAACATTAATAAAGTGAAAAAAGATCAATACACGTTATGATTCTTCCTTTTGAAGAAAGTAGTTGATTTCATATACTAAAGTATAGAAATACTTAAATAAATGTATGAGTGCTTATTAGAGAATAAGTTGATTGAAGTGACACTATATGAAAATTCCATTTGAAATAATACTTGTATGTCTGTAGAAATTCGCGTGTTGATAAATGTATAAGTGATCATTTGACTTGGGATCTTCGAAGTATCTCATATAAGGATTGATATATTTTGATACTACTTATAACCCATTATAATCAAGGATAGCTCGGTTGGATGACATTGGATATAATATGAACTATATAAAGGTAGTTAAGTAATCACCATAAGATTTATCCCCTAAAGTGATTAGGGAGGCTATTTCATTGTTCTCGATTAGTACTAATTCAGATAATCTTTGGCCAAGATAGAATAACACTTTGAGAATAATTTTCAATTGTCATTAAATGATTCAATTACTACTAATGGAGAATTAATATGTCTGGATTCAAACAGAATAGTTTAATGATTTATGACTAATTAGAACATTAAATGATGAAAAGATTGAATATATGAAAAAAATTATATTCAAAAAGTTTATTCGAAACTAATTTGACAATCCTAAATATTGGTGGTCATGATGTGTTGCTAGATTTGATTTAATTAGATGATAATCTAATTATTTTAATCGAGAAACAACCAAAAAAAAGAAGAGAATTGTGATTATATTTTTCTTTTCAGGAAAAGAACAAGAAGACTGCATTTAATTTGAAATAATTACAGGACACCTTCCCACGTGCTCACAATATAGTCAATTAGCTATCAGTTACCTTCTTTTAAAGAAAAAGAGGGCACGTCAGATATTTTATATTGCTTAGTGGAGACTTATTTTCGTATTTCATGGGCAAGAGTTTACATAAAAAATAATTACTCTTAGTATTTTTAAAGTTTAAGCTTGAACTTTACAAACGGACGGACTTTTATCTCTAGGTAAGGATAAACTAATTTGACAAAGTTTCATAGCAGCTAATGAGAATACAAACAGTGCGTGTATTGTCAATGAGTTGTACGTACTACAATTGTTGGAGTACATAAGGTGTATAAAAATTAATAAATATAGATTACATAAGGTGTATAAAAATTAATAATTAATTAATTTATTAGAAATAGAAACTACAATTTATAACTTTTAAATTAATTTATATAACCTCAATCTTGTTATATATGTTACGCAATTTAATAATTCTAAGTTTAATTTATTACTATTTTAACTAGTTTTTTTGCATACTAGTTATTTATTTGTTAATTACGAATTTAACCATTCAATTTAAGTAATTTTACAAACTCGCAAAATTTAAAAATTTGACAAGAATATATTTTATTTGATGTTTTCACCAAATTGACATTCTTTTCTTTTCCTCTCCTTTCTGACCTAGCCTGACGAGAAAAAGATGGTTGTAAAATAGTACATATAATCTGAGCATCATTGAAACCAAAATAATAATAATAATAATTGAGTTAGAAGCGGCAATAAAAACCAAAAGTAATTGAAAAGTGATTGCTTAATTATTGTACACATCACTCAGTCTGTTGCTTTATAGAAGGCAAGATGCGGATCCAAATTAATTCAATCACCATTAGAACTCTACACATTACTGCTAATCCAAAACCAGCTTTACAGCAAATGCCATTAAGGTGATTGCCATGACAAAGCATAATCATAGATTCATAATCCAATCCACCTACTTTTTGATTGCAAGTAAATAACTTTATATGCCCGAGCTGAGAATCTGTGTAATGCACTCCCAATCTTTGAGCTAGCTCAATCACACGGCTATTTACTATTGAACAAGTCCAACCTTAAAACTTCAAACTTGCATGAAATGACCGTAGAACAAGTCCAATCACGCGGTTATCCATTGTAGAACAACTCTTTGTCGCTTTCTTGTGGATACAATGTGAAAAGCCCTTGGACAAACCCAAATATTTGTCCAAAACAAGGCTCAAACATTATCACATCAAAATGTTTAATTTTGTACAATCATTTGCCAATAAATTCTGGGAGAAAAATGGATACACAGATACAAGTGTTTTGGGTAGTAAGGGAGAAAACATCAACATGACTTTTATGAGAAAGTTGCAGAAACTGACGAAAGAATTTAACCGTAGCATACTTGAAATAGCAATCATACATGAACGTGCCATATACATGAGAGGAACACCAAAAGATATACCTCGAATTATATTCCAACAAACTACATGAACAAAACATGCTCACAGCATACCATCTTGACTAACCATCCATCAAAATGTATTCAATCAATGGACAACGAAATCAAATCGCATCAGATAAAACATCCAAACCAGCACCAATAAAGAACCCATCAAAGGAATGAAAATTTTATGGCAACAACATGACTGAAATCCACATGGCCTTCATAAACCTGTCATACCTGTCATACCGTATGAACATTGGCTTTGCATGATATGGCAGATTGAATAGCAATTTCATAATTGTGTCTTTGTAAGACATCTCCACTGTTGTCTGCGGGGACTATTGTCTAATAGTATTAGCAAACCAACCTTGCCTGGCGAAAGGTTGCATGAAAACCTGTGGCACAATCAGAGGTGAATAAATTGCATTAAAAAATCATTAAAAGGGTGAACAAAAAAAAAGATGCCACCATTTCAATACTGAAGAACTCACAACTTTGACAGAGGCACAACAAATATTTTCATCAATATTACTAGAATGATTCAGTTTCTGTCTTTTCATTTCTTTTGAGCTAGGTTTTGATTTTTCTCAATATGTAACAAAGTATGTAGGTTCACGAGTTAACTTACTTGCTTCGACGAGCTTTCTTTCTCCAGAAAACAAAAGACACGATCCACTAAGTGCAATGAAACAAAGATAAATCAAGAAAGTTTCAGTTCAAAGTACAAAAGCTTTCAGTAAACATGTTCGGGACTGGAATAGTGCTAAATCACTGCCGTACTTTTAGCTTGTGTGTAGTCATTCAAGATTCAATGGCATAGGTGGCAAACATAATAGCTTAAGATTCCTGACCAATAAAAAGGAATTTATATTTATATCTACATCTATATTCACGAATACGTGTGTGTGTGTGTGTGTGTATTTATTTATATGTATTTATGTATGTATGCATGTTGTGTTATCAAGATCCCACAATTAGGGCATCAGCTAGCAAAAAGTACATGAACTTTGATTTAGAAAAAAGTCAGAAATAGAGGTAACACAGGTTCTAGCAGTACCAAATTAATTGATAATCAATACACTGCAGCTCATTTAAAGAAATTCATAAGTTACAATGTTGATAATAGTGTACGTCAGCCTATCTAAAATGTTGAGTCCACCTGATGGCCTTAGGAAGAATCAGAAGTTCAAGAGTGAAGTAAAAGTTTTATTATATCCATAGTTCTCATTAGAAGTATTTAGTTACTAATATATAGTCGATACACTAATATTATGACAGGCAGTAAAAGGCTCTCAATGAGAGTGTTTACTTCAGCCACCACAGAAAAAGCACACATATAAAAGTTATACATGATAAGAAACAAAGATTATCTATATGCAGAATAAATTTACCTTGAAAACTGATATGAAGGAAATCTTTCCAACAATAGATGGCTTCCTCACAGGCATCTGTCTTTCTGGTGTCACATCCTTGCACAAATGCTGGGCAATCTCTTTCAACAATACTAGCTGTGCTTTATCCGTTCGCATTGAAATAATTGCCTGCCTCATAGATTCCCTGTCAGCCTCGAGTGCCTGAAGCCTCATGTAAAGCTTTTTTATATCAGGGTCACTGAAATCGGGCCTACTTAATGTCTCCCTAGGAGTGGACAAAAAATCTTCGTAAATTCCAACAGTAGCTTTTGATTCTGTAGCACCAGTATGCTCTGCCCCATTATGCACAGAATCAACGGTATAAATTCTGTCACTTGTATCATCTCCAAATTGTGATGCATTTTCCATATTTCTAACATTTGAATTGTCCTCTGTTTGTGAAACACAATCTACTTTCTTGAAGCCATTGTCAAACTTGAACTTAGGAGACTCTGTCGCAAAATCTGGGACCCTTTCACTAGATATCCCTGGGAATGAACTCAAACTATCCACCGATAACCTCCTGCTATGCCTTGGCCGTCTAGGAGAGTAGCCAACTGTAACCTTCTCCAAAACATTCTTTGCCCCAGATAAATCCCCATCGACTTGACTGTTGCAAGGACTTCTCTCTATTTGATATATTCGGTATTCCAAATTCTTCAATCGGTCCCGAGGTGTTTCCCCAAATGCATACTTCTCAACATCAACAACATGCTCGTCATCATTATCATTCTCCAAAGGAGCATGGTTCGCATTTATATTGCACTTCAGGGGTGGATAGTTGTATTCTAGCAATTCAAATTGTTCATCCATACTATCAGACATGTTAGGGTTGCAGCTGAACCCGATCATTTCAGCCTTTTCAATCTCCACCTCAACTTCTGCCTCTGTAAGCCCAAAACTCATCATCCTGTGTTTATAAGCTTGCACCTCACAAGTAAGCGATTGAATGGCCTGCTCCCTCTTATACAAAAAATCCTCCAAAGCTAGAATCTCTTGCTGGTCATGTGCAGTCTTCTCCTCCGCAAAACGCTTGAATTGCCTGGCCTCCATTTGGATCTCAGCCTTCTCCCTCTGCAATCTTAGTATCATTGACATTGCCTCATTTGCAGCTGAGCAAGAGGCATTTCTCTCCTCTTCCAACTCAGTACACAAATCTTGAATAGTCTTCTGTTGGCTGCTAACCATCTCACGTAGGGCGACACATTCATTCTCAATCTGCACCCGTGGGTTGGAAAACCAATCAAACCCAGGTATGGAAAAGTGGTTCCCTTCCTCATATTCGTCATATTTTCGTTTTACAGACCGAAGCCACGATCCTGAGGAGGTACGAATTGCCAGAGAACATTTACAGCCGCAATTACAACATTTCAACGAATCCCTTTGATGTGAAATCACTGGTGAAGATGCGTCTAATTCCATAAATCAATTAGGCATTCAAGCTCAATCCAATTGAATATTAAAAGGACAGCAATCTGACGCATTACCTAGTGATAAAATCAATAATCCCCAACTACTGAAATAAAAGACAAGGAAAAGAACGGTACTGTCAATCAAGCTCTCAGGTTCTCTCTCCCTCTGTTTATAGATCCCATACTACCCTTTCTGGATTCCAATTACCAGCTACCTTTCCCCCAAGATGGTACACACAAAATACCTACGATAAGAAAGAAGAAAAGCATGAAATCAATTAAACAAAGAAATGAAATCAATCCTAAGGAAAAATGGTAATACTAGTGAAAAAGGGCAAAATCTTCGACAAAAGAACAGAGAATGAGAGCCCTTACCTAAGAATAACGAAGAATCCAAGAGCGAGGGAAGGAGGTGAATTTGGATTCCCGGGAAAACCAAGAAGATTAGGTGAGAAACAGAGAAAATTAAGGGATCACGGGGCTAACAGACCCCTCATGAACTTTCTCCAACTTTTCCGGGGACAGATCAATTGAACTATAAAACAGAAAGAATTATAACAAAAAGAGAGCAGACTTTTTAATTTCTCATGGTTGAAGTTGAAGGGAAGGAGAATGGACGTGAAACACACACCAAAACCAAATATACGGAGAGAGAGAGAGTGAAACCCTAGATTTCTTTTTCCTAACTTCCGAAAATCTGTTGGTTTCAAAGGTTTGTTTTTATTCCTCTTGATCTTCGTGTTGACAGAGAGAGGGAGATGGTTTATTTTTGATGGAAATATTTACGGAATTTATGTTTTCAACCAACTTCTTAATTCTTTTCTCTGTTGTTGAATTTCTGTTTGTGCTAGAAAGAATGGAATTATTAAGTTGGTGGGGAAAAGGAAAAAGAAAAAGAAATTTGGAGTTAAGATGAGACAACTTTATGACATGACATGATTAATGATGCAGGGGTCAAATTGGTATTTACACTTGGGATTAGGATTGCATTTCTTCAACTATGTAATTAAGGGAACGGATAATCACGAGTATTATTTATTTAATAAATAGAAAATGAATGTTTATAAAATCTAAACCCGTGATTAAGTGGCAAAAATATCCCACACAGAACAGAACATTGAGGCAGACGGCAGGAGTAGTGTCGTTCCATCATTTGATCCGCGCGGAAATCTAGCTTACCCCTACACGTTTCCCAGCTTCCATCATCTCTCGCGCCAAATCATTTCAGTTCTAAGGTTTTTCTATTAAATCTTTGATAGAACATCAGAACTAAAGATCTGACTGTGACCCGTATTATATTATTGGTTAGCTTTTGCCTTTTAGACCAATTCTTTCACCCAATGATTGATGCAGCTCATTTAGTCAAATAGTGTTTCCATTAGCGGACCGGAGGGTTTTATTGTTTCTCACATCCCTCGCTCCATAACAGCTGAAAAGGTTTGAGCATTTTTAAAAGAGAGAACAACGAGGGTTATAAAGTTCGCAATTAGTGTAACCTTAATTCTTTTTATAATAATAACAACGATGAAGATGACGATAATAATTATAACTTAAACCAAAAATTAAATGATAAATAAGATTTAATCTAATTTAAAATTAATAAATTTGGTATAAATTCATCAAATTTTGAATTGAGTTTAATTTTTTAAACATTAAATTTGAACTTTAGGTTGGACTTAATATATACTATTTTAAACTTAATTAGATTAAGAGTGTGACTAAAACATGAAATGATATATTTATACTTTTGTTTTTTCTTGATTTTTTTCTCGTGTTGATAGTATGTCTAGCAGCGACATTGACACTATAACACCCAACAATCTTCTTCTGCGAGTTTTAGGCCTTTAAGTCTCCTTTCTTCTCTAGGTTTTAAATCCCATTTCTAGGAGGTTTGAGGATTCATTCTATTCTAAGATTGGTTGGCAATTTGTAATCAATGAAAATTATTGACATGGTTTAACTTCTCTTTGGCATGGGATGTTTTATTCAATATTTTTAAAAAACATAGCTAAAGTTAAACTTGTAAGATAAAAGAATTAATATTTAAAAATTTCAACCAATATTAAACTGTCATAAAACCAGCTAAAAATATAATTAAAAGAGAATAATTTTACCTATCAAAAAATTTGAATTTGAATTTAAAAAATTGTTAAATAAAAATCAATCGATTTATTTTAATTTATAAGAATTTATTAATTAATAAAAATTGACCAATTAATCAATAAATATGATTAGTTTTTAATAATAAGAATTATTAAAGTAAATTGAATTGGAAAGTTAAAAATCGAATCGAAACCAACCAACGACATCTTTCAGAGTTATACTCCCTTGTCAAAACCAACCAATGACTACTAACATCATGCTTAACAAAACGACTTCATTTTTTAGCCCCTGCATTAACAACACGACAACGTTTCTAGGTTGATGAAGGGTCTCGATTAAAGAAGTAAATTTCCATCTCCTCTTCTTCTTGGTGCCCCAATTAGGGTTGATTTATTTTGTGACGATGGAGGTCTTGTTCTACAGCCAACACTCGTAAGTGAGACAGTTCTGTTTGGTTCACCTTTCCTTGCTTCTTCTTCGTCTGATTACTTTCATCTTTTCTCAGGTCAAGTTTACTGGTGAGATCTTTCTGTCGACCGATGTCTCCTTCCTTTGGGGGAATGGAGAAGGGTCTTTGATCAGGTTTTCTTCTTTTTTCTTTTTGATCTGTAATTACTTTCTACAAAATTTTTATAATTACACAGGCTGAATCGGTCGAATTTTTTAATCATTAGTTTTATTAAAGAGGGAGTTTAATATTGAGAATTCAAGATCTTATACTTCATTTTTGTTCGTCAGGGTTGTCCCCGTTAATTTTCTCTTTCAGTGCACCATATTTTATGTTAAACTTTAAGGATTATGACTTCACCGTGAGTACTGAAGATTATCAATACTACTAAAAATAATATAAGAGATGTGACAAAATTTCAAAAATTGGAACATTTTAAAGGTCAACTAAATTTGGTTCAACCGGATTCTGCTGAAGTTGACCGTCGTTGCTCTGATCCATGACTTGTGCAATTCTGGCTGTGAGATACCTGCAAAACA
>JANZLH020000067.1:3289031-3309937 GCA_026770325.2 Erythroxylum fimbriatum
TAAGAAACTTCGCATACTTAGGCATCCACTCCAAGGCTTCCACCACTGAAGCTTCTTCAGTTTCTCCAGAAACTTGGCAAGGCCAAAGTTATACTTTATAAAAGTTTATTAGGTTTGAAGAATAACAGACAAAAACTTTGCCTCAATGTGTCATTAGCAATATTTTAAAAACCAAATCAGAAATTAAACTAGTAAAAGGTTTAAAAGATTTAACTGATATTAAACTAACATAAAACCGATATACAGTAAATATTGAATAAATTTGAAGAATTTGAAAACGTTGCCGATTGAAGAAATTAAAATTTGACTAAATAAGGAGATTATGAGAACTAATTGCTTTATTCTAGTTTATAAAAATTTGTTAGTTTACAAAAAAATGATTAGATAATTAATAAAACCATTGATTTTTAAAAACTTATTAAGGTAAATCGAAACAAAAATTAACCAATCTAAAGTTTTTATAGTTAAGTTGGCCAAACTATATTTGATTTTTTAAATTATCGATTTTTACACCATTATTAATTAAGTAATTTTATCCCTTAAACGTTGTGGATAATTGCAAATTCAACTTTCTTTCAATTTAAAAAATAGAAACAATATTCATATAAATACAAAAAAGTGCAATGGTAATTATATAAAAACATTCATTAATTTTTTTTTGTATAAAAACCAACATTTTGATAAAGATATAACTTAATTCAAAGAAAGTTTCTTTGAATCACTATATAAATCATTACAAAATTCAATTAGAAAATTATTGAGATCTGGATCCTCTCTTTTAATCTATTTTTTAGATTTCGAGTTTGATCAAATCTATTTTATTTATTTTCAAAGGAAAAGTGAACTCTACTTTTCTTTATATCTTTATAATATTCTTCACACAATCTTTTTTTTTACCCCTTTACTTTTTGTTATCTTAATTTGAACTTATTAGTCAATTCATTCACGTAATATCTCCAATAAGAAAAAAAGAGATTGCACAATGAGATCACTCAAAAAATTCAATCTTTATTTTATTTTTGTTTTGGTCAACTAGATTTTAAAATTCTAAAAAGTTTCAAATTTATTAGTATTCCACCGATTACTAGCTCACGATTGCAGACTTTTATTACACGAAATCCATTAGAGACAAAAGATTAAGGGAATCTTTTTGATCAAATAGAATTTTTTAAAAAATTTCAACTTTGATTAGATAGTCCAATAAACAGAATAATAAATAAATAAAATTAAACAAACTTATTTTAACATAGAAATTGGTTATATATTTTGCAAACATTGTCTATGCATAAAAGACTAAAAAGAACTATCTTTACTTGAAACGATGTCGTATGGTGTGGAAAAATATTTTCAAAATACGTTTTGGTATCGGCGGTAAAGCTAACGGCTGTACTGTTTAAAGCTCAAGGTGATAACGGCTATTTCCCCAAACATTGTTTTGGGTATACTGTACAATGTACATGTACACAAACAAAGCTTCAGGAACTCCATTAAGACTGCTCTCTCTATAAAGCGATCAATCTTTTTTTTTTTTTCCTTTCATTATTGTCTCTCTCAAGCCTAAAGATTTCAATCGCTTTGTTTTGTTTCACTATTCTCTCCCTCTGTCAGTGAATTGGGAAAACCCTAAATTGCTTCCAATCAATTTTTGTTTTCTGAATTGGGGGGAAGAAACAAGGAAAACCCTTAAAGCGACCCATCAATTTTCTCTTTTTATCACAACTGAAGAATCGACGATATTCTCTCTCTCTTTCTGTTTCTCCCGCTTTCCTTCTTTGGTATCTTACAGTATTATTAAGTTCTGAGACCGGGTTCTGTCTATCTTTCTGTTGCAGGCTTATTCTTTTGGCATTTGATCAAATATTTCATTCATCATCTCCAAACATGCAGTTTCCCAGCCCTCTTGGAGAACATCTTCAACGGAAACGTTCGCGTTGCGATGTAACCTGCTTCATTCTTTTTGTTATATTATGTTGTAACTTACTACATTATTTTTAGCTTACAATTTTATCCATGCGTTTCCTTTTCTTCTTTGGTTTATATTTTCAATTAATTTCTTGTATCCTTGTTTGTATTTTTTGGGTTCTCATGTATACTATGAAATGTCAACTTTTCTTCGTCCGTGGAGGACTGTAGAACTTGTACTTTATGAAATAAATAAATCTGTTTTGACAAATTCAGAAACAAAATAAAGATAACATTTGTTCATTTCTTTCTTTGAATAAGTTATGGTTCGAAGTTATGATTTAGTTTTTGGTTGTTAACAGATAGACAGATTTATACCGTTTAGGTCTGCAATGGATATGGATTATGCAAAGTTTATGCTGACAGGCGGAAGCAGTGACAAAGAGAATCAGTCTGTTTACCAACAACAGCTGGCCGAACTTTTCAATATGAAAAGGCCTCGAATCTTGATCTTCAAGAACAAGCCCCCTGCCCTAGAGGAGCGTTTTCCGAAACATTTTTTCTCTCCGTCATCTGTACATCAGTCTAAAACTGTTCAGTCCTGCCGACACATTCCTCAGGTTTGTGCATCTTCTTTACCTAAGATGCTTCTTTTTCATTGCTAGGGATCGTGGATTTTCTCTACCAAAGTCACGGTTTTTCTAATCAAATATTTGTCTACTTAATATCTTGATTTTGATTGATTAGAGTTCGGAGAGGACATTGGATGCGCCTGAAATAATGGATGATTTCTACTTAAATGTACTAGACTGGGGAAGCGAAAATGTCCTGGCCATTGCTCTTGGAGATACTGTATACCTCTGGAATGCTTTAAGTGGTTATGCTTCAGAATTGGTCACTGTTGACGGTGAAGATGGCCCCATCACTAGTGTCCGATGGGCTCCTGATGGCTGTCACATTGCTGTAGGCTTGAATAATTCAGATGTCCAACTATGGGACTGCAAAGATAATGCAAAGGTTTGTATTGTCCTTCTTGGTTCTAATGGCTATTTGTTTCATCTTTGGTTGGTAAAGGTGTTAATGACTTACCAGAAAGGAACCATTAATGCAGCTACGAACATTAAGAGGCGGTCACCAGTTGTGTGTAAATTCACTGGCATGGAATGATCAGGTTTTGAGTACTGGAGGACAGGATACGAAAATAATCAACAATGATGTGAGAGTAAGAGAACATATTATAGAAACTTACAGGGGACACCGTCAGGGAGTTTGTGGATTAAATTGGTCTGCTTCCGGCCGGCAATTAGCCAGTGGAGGGAATGATAACCTTGTGTTTATATGGGACAACAGAAACGCTTACTCATCTTCAGCTAGACAGTGGCTTCACAGGATCAATGATCACAGAGCTGCTGTGAAAGCTCTTGCTTGGTGTCCTTTCCAGGATAACCTGCTAGCCACTGGTGGAGGTGATGGTGACAGGTGCATTAACTTCTGGAACACCATTACAGGAAACTGCTTGAATTCAGTGGACACGGGCTCTCAAGTTTGTGCTCTCTTATGGAATACTCATGAGCGTGAACTGCTTAGTTCTCACGGTTTTTCACAGAACCAACTCACTTTGTGGAAGTATCCATCAATGAAGAAGATAATAGAGCTCACTGGCCATACTTCTAGAGTCCTCTATATGGCTCAGGTATTGAATAAACTACGTCAACAATTTCATCTTGCATGTTAGAATATAGATTCTTATTCATGTTTTTTATTGGAATCAGAGTCCAGATGGGTTTACAGTGGCATCAGCAGCAGGAGACGAAACGCTTCGCATTTGGAATGTATTTGGGACCCCTGAACTAGCAAAACCAAAAGCAAGAGCAAATCCTTGGCCATTTGCTCATATGTCACAGATACGTTGAAGAGCATTCTGAAGATGATGATGACCACATAATAGAAAGTGCTGTCACATATCAGAACACCCATAGACAGGTATGTTGAAGTTAATAATGACCATGATGAGAAAGGTTAATTCCTTACAGTGACTAAAGTTTCTTAAAAGATTTTGAAGTAGATAGTTGAATCTTATAGAGCTTTTTATCTTCCATTTAACGTTTGTGTTTGTGATCTCTAAAGGTATTCAGAATTAGCCAGATTTCATCCATTGCATTGTCTATATTTCTGCTCTTTCACAACATGTACGACCTTGATCATCTTGTTCAGAACTGTTCTGACAATGAAAGGTCCTGGTTGCCTAATCTTGTTGCTTCATATACTATGTGCTATGATATTTGACTGGTTGTTTTATGGATATCGTGCATAGAGATTCAAAGGACTGACCACTGTGAATAAGTGCGAGGTTTGTCTTTTAGTTTCTGTTCTAGCACCAAAATCAAGGGTGCCTACGTTATTTCTTGGAGCAGTACTTGCAGCCTCCAGGGTACTGATGTGAACAAGTTTGATTTGTTAGATTGTACTTGTGTAATACATTGACCTGAAAAACTGGAAAGGTGACCAGTAGCTTGATATACAACAGCTACTATGACTGGGCTTAAATGTTGTTCCCTTTGCCAAAACTCTGATTCCCGAACTATGTGTCAACCAAGTGGAAAATGCTTACATGAGAGCGAGTCATGCTAGTGGTTTCCTAGAAGCTATTGTTACTTCTTCCTAGCAATCCAGCTTCTTAATTGATTCTTATGCATTTCTTTATCTCCTATATACCATTTTCCTTTTGCATTCTCTGCCAATGAAGATTTGAGATCTTTTTTTCTTCTTCTTTTTTCCTTTGTGCGAAAGAGGTGAAACATGTTAGGTGAAACATGTTTGTATATCTTTAGTATTAAGAAACTTCTATATTTTGAACAGTGCTAAATACAATATTTATATAGACAAAAAAAGTGATGTAAACTGCTGATGATGCTGACTATAATGATTAGCTGCTCTTTCTTTAGTCTTCGCTCTCTATTCTCACAGTTTCAGTTCAGAACATTATTTCAAGTTTTATCTTGAATTTTTAAATTTTGTATCATTTAAAATTTGGAAAATTAGTTTTGTAAATAAATTTGGCTTCATCTTATTCATTTTATCAATATATGTACTTTTTTATAGATTCATTCGTTATAAAATCTCAATTTTTATTTATTAATTAAAATTAATAACTTCAATTAATTGAACCGATCACTTTATATATAATATTTATTTTTTCATTTCTTATAATCATACCCTCCATCATGAATGAATTTCATTTCATCTTATTCATTTTATCAATATATATATGTTTTATATATTTATTAATTATAAAATCTCAACTTTTATTAATCAATTGAAATTCATAACTTCAATTAATTGAATTGATTAATTTATATATATTTTATTTCATGCAATCATATCCTTCTTCATTAAGGAATTTGATTCCATCTTATTCGTTTTATCAATATATGCACGTTTTATATATTCTTTCATTATAAAATCTCAATTTTTATTTATTAATTAAAATTTGTAAGTTCAATTAATTGAATTGATTACTTTATATATAATCTTTATTTTTTCATTTCCTAGAATCATATCCTCCTTCATTAATGAATGTTGTTTCGTCTTATTCATTTTATCAATATATGTATGTTTTATATATTCATTCATTATAAAATTTCAATTTTTATTGATCAATTTAAGTTCATAATTTCTTTTAATTGAATTGATCACTTTATATATAATATTTACCTTTTTATTTCCTATAATCATATCCTCAGTCATTAATGAATTTGGTTTCATTTTATTCATTTTTATCAATACATGTACGTTTTATATATTATTTCACTATAAAATCTTAATTTTTATTAATCAATTAAAATTCGTAACTTCAATTAATTGAATTGATTAATTAATATATATTTATTTATTTCATGTAATCCTATCCTTCTTCATTAATGAATTTGGTTTCATCTTATTCATTTTATTAATATATGTACGTTTTATATATTCATTCATTATAAAATCTCAATTTTTATTAATCAATTGAAATTCGTAACTTCAATTAATTGAATTGATCACTTTATATATAATATTTTTTTCATTTCTTTTAATCCTATCCTCTTTCATTAATAAATTTTGTTTCATCTTGTTCATTTTAATAATATGTGTAGTTTTATATATTCATTTATTATAAATCTCAATTTTTATTAATCAATTGAAATTAGATTCAATTATTTAAATATCTCATACTATATTTTTATTTAAATAAAATTATTGAAAATTTTAAAAATAAAAAATTTAAAAAGTTGGGCCACTCGAGGCCCAATCAATCTTTTTGACCCGAGTTCAACCAGTCCATTGCCATCTTTACATACAATATGAATCATATGGAGATAGTTGAGTAAATTAATAAAGGTTCATTACTTAATGGAAGTAACATGAAAATATGGATGCTCCTACTATAATTATGCATCTTAAGGAGTTTTTTGGTGCACAAAATAAGGTGGGTAGTTATGAGACATTATATCAATGTAAGATGGCATAAGGATCTTCAGGTGAGTTATATGTATCAAAGATGACTAACTATATTGAAAATTTAAGCCAATTTCGTTATGTTATCGATCATGGGTTAAGAATCAAAAGGATGTGTCATTGCATTAATTATTAAATATACTTAAGATTAAAGAGGAATCCCTTAAGAAGGAATCCAGTTATATTCTTATTAATGATTCTTCTGAAATTAATGAAAAGAGCTATAAGAAGAATAAGAATAAGAAACAGAAGACTTTTGCTAAAGTAGCAAAGCCAAAAGGGACATAGATGAGGGCACATATTTATATTGTGGAGCTAACAGACACTCGAAGAGGAATTACAAAGATTGTCTTGCTAACCGAAATGATAAGAAACTTAAGGAAGTTGTTTCTTTAAGTGTTGGGTCCGTGTTTTGCGTACCGGGGCAAATGGGCCCCGCATACCCCAAGTTTGCACGTGACCACAACCTTAATCAGTATTGTCCTCTTTGGTCTTGGGCACGACTCGAACCCAAGATCTCAAGGATTTGTTGCATTTAAATGCACGCCTCTTACCATTGAGCTAATGATAAGAAACTTAAGGAAGTTGTTTCTTTAAGTGTTGGGTCCGTGTTACTTAAATGAGATTCTCTCACAGTGAACTCTTCTTAGAACTCTATAATATAATGGATTATTTGAGAGAGATATGGTATGTTCTATGATGAGTCATGTACTCCTTTTTGTCTCCTTTAGTTATACTTAAATCCATAAGGATCTTATTGGCTATATCCATATATCATGATTATAAAATCTAACAAATGGATGTCAAAATAACATTTCTTAATGGGAATTTATTAAGGGATGTATATATGACCCAACATGAGGGTTTTGAATCTAAGAGACTTCCTAATTAAGTATGCAAGTTATAAAAATTTATTTATAGATTTAAGCAAACGTCACTAAGTTGGAACATCTATTGGATGAGACAACCAAAGAGTTTGATTCCATAAAAATTATGGATGAACCATATGTCTATAAAAAGGTTAGTGGGATTGCAATCATCTTCCTAGTACTATATATGGATTATATATTTCTTATTAGAAACGAAATACTAATACTCTTTATAAATATTTAGTTGGCCAATTAATTCTTTATGAAAGATACGGGAGAAGCAACCTATATTCTGGGAATAAAGATCTATAAAGATAGATCAAAAAGTTGTTTGGTTTATCTCAACCCACATATATAGACAAAGTGTTAAAGAGGGATAATTTCAAAAGAAGATTCTTACCCATATTGCATGGGATTTCTCTCTCATAAGGTGGGTGTCTTAAGAAATAATTGTGTTACATATGCTTTAGCAATTGGATCAATCATATACATGATGCTATGTACTAGACTAGATGTCTCTTACACTTTAAGCATAATAAGTAGGTTTCAAGCCAATCATGGTGATGGTCACTGGAAGGCTATGAAAAGCATCTTAAAGTACTTGAGAAGAACAAAAAAATATTTCCTTAGTTTATAGAGAAGTTGAATTGAGAGTTTAGGAGTATCTATATGCTATTTTCCAATTAGATCCAAATGATAGTAAATTATATTCAGGGTACATCTTCACTCTGAATGAAACTGCAGTAAGTTGGAAGAGTTCCAAACAACCAACGATTGCGGATTCTACAACTGAGGTAGAGTACATTTAGTTATCAAAGGCATTAAGGAAGTATTTTGGATCAAGAATTTCATAAATAATTAGGGTGGTTACTAGAATTGTTACGCCTATAGTATTAAACAGTGAAAATAATGGCACTACTGCACAAGTAAAAAAATCAAGATCTCACCAATAGTCTAAATATGTGGTCAAGAAGTTTCAGTTTATTATGGAGATAGTTTAGGGGAAAGACATATTATTAGAGCAAGTTCTCACTTAAGAGAATCTTGAAAATCCTCTTAATAAGCCATTTTTTAGAAGATACATGATCAATATATGAATGGATATAGTGTTTAGCTGAAAGTTTGTGTTAGTAATAAGTAATTTTGCGTTTTGAAGTAGCCTCAACATCTAACCTACGTGTTGTCCTCTCTCTTCATTGAATGCTCTGTCCTCTCTCTTCAGTTCTTTTCCCGCCTATAGTGTCTTTTACCTTTCTACCCCTTCTTTTTCCTGTGCTAGCCTTCGGTTTGACCTGAAAAAAGGGTAGATCCGACTTTTTCCTGGGTCCTCTCTGGATCGTCGACGTTCACCCTCACCATGGGTGACCCGACCACAGATCTGGGACCCTTCCTTCCATTGTCGACGACGGCGGCTCCTGGTAGTCTACAGGGAACGACTGGGCGGGAGCTTGGCGACAAGGGAGTGCAGAGTCAGAGTGGGGGTGGAGCTTGGCGTGACAAGGTAGGACCTCCTAAGCAGTTCGATAAGCTCCATTTTTACCCGAATGTACTTAAGGACGACGTAGTGTCCCCTCCGGTGGAGTTGCTGCAGGCGAGAGCTCGTGCCTGGTCGCACGCGCTAGTTGGTTTTTTCTGGTCCAAATGAGTTACGTTCCAGGTGGTTAACGCTTGGGCAAGAGGTAAGTGGGGAAATCGTGGCTTTGAGAAAGCAATGCTCATGGAGGATGGGTCCATTTTGTTCAAGTTCTCTTCAAACTCTAACATTGGGGAGATCTTGGAATTGGGTCCCTGGCATGTTGGTGACCAACCTCTGTTTTTACGACAGTGGAGGCTGAGTTTGGGTTTGGACAGGGGCTCCATTGAAGTATTACCGTTATGGGTTCAATTTCATGGTCTACCTATGGAGTACTGGACGGTAGATGGATTGAGTCATCTTGCTAGTGTTCTAGGAAAACCCATATGTATGGATGCACAGACAGCTGCTATGGATAGGATTGGGTATGCCAAGATCTGTATTGAGGTTCCGAAAAATACTGTGTTGCCTGATAGTTTGTCTATTAAAAGACTTGGAGAAAATGGGGAGTTATTGAGTGATTGTATTGCTGTGTCGTATCCATGGAAGCCTAATGTGGTAGGTAAGAAGTGGGTGGCTACGGGCAGAGTGTTTCAGACAGGATGGTATGATGAGTTGATGACTGAAAATGGTAGAAGGCAGGGCCAAAGTCTGTTGGTAAAACCAGGAAATAGGCGCCACGAAGGGAGTCTAGAGGAGTTGCTCCCTATGGAAAGGGAGGCACATAGTCCTGGACAGGGTTGCAAGGCTGTGTTGGCCGGAGAGGATGATATGGAGCAGTCCGTGCCCTTACCTAGGAATAGCTTAGTCAACTCTAACAATGTTACTCTTCAGAAAGGAGCAGTTGGGGGCAGCGAAGGAGTGGAGGTTCATCAGGCCATAGGAGAGGCATCTCCTGTTTTAGTCGATCCCAACTTGAGTATTGGTACCGAGGATGGTATAGTCACGGATGCTAGGGAGATCTCTCAGGATTCGGGTGGGACTGTTAAGAAGACTACTGTTAAGAAGAAAGCTAAGAAGAAAAAGCACAAAGGGGTGATGTCTCAGGAGTGTCTTTTTTAATTATTACGTTTCTCGTTTGGAATACTAGGGGTTTGAATGACCCATTAAAGAAGCTGATGGTTAAGCAGCTTGTAGTGGATACTCAACCTATTTTGGTAAGACTACTAGAGACTAAAATTAAGCTATAACCGATCGTAAAGAGTTGAATTTTTTGGGGCCACAATGGAGTTTCATTTCCAACCATGCTTTTCACTATAATGGGAGAGTGTTATGTTGGTATAATGTGAACAAAGTGGATGTGCAAGTAATTAAAATGGGTGATCAGTTTATTCATTTGCAATGCAGGATTCACGGTCAGGGGTTTATTATGGTCACCTTGGTCTATGCCTCAAATTTTGCCTTTAAACGAGCCACCTTATGGAATGAGTTACATGAAATTCAGGAAGGGATGCGGGGGCCGTGGTTGGTGACAGGAGATTTCAATTGTTGTCATAACGCGATGGAGGTTGAGGGCGGGGTGAACTTCCATGGTGGAGTAGGAGGGGAGCTTCAACAACTTTTTCTGCATACTAACTTGGTTGACCTCAGAGGCAGTGGTAGATGGTTCACTTGGGAGAATAAGCAAAAAGGAAACATGTACATTCGGATAAAGCTGGATCGGGCTTTGGTCAATCAACAATGGCTCAGCGAGTTTTCGAGTGGTTTGGCGGTGTTTGGGGAACCCAATTTATCTGATCACACGCCGATAATCATCCAGAACCTGAGTTCTGAGCATCTGGGAGGATCTTCTTTTCGATTTTTTAATGGCTTGTTACGGGTGGAGGGTTTTATGGCAATGCTTGAGCAGGTTTGGCGGACTGAAATTCAGGGGTATAAAGCGTTCCAGCTGATGCAGAAATTGAGGTTGGTGAAGCAAGCAATTAAGGAGTTTTGTAAACAGCGGAATTGAAACTCTTATGATTTGTGTAGTCAGCTAGCTACCATTCAGAGGCAGTGTTATAGGGAACCTCATGATGAATGTCTTAGAGCACTTGAGTAAGATTGCATGCATAAATATCAGGAGGCCCTTCAGTTGAATCAATCAATTGCCCAGCAAAAAGCTCGACAAACGTGGCTCAAGGAGGGAGATAGTAACACCAAGTTTTTTCATACGGCTATTTTGGCTCGGCGTAATGGTAACACCATTACGGAGTTGATGGATGATACAGGTCAAGTGAGGAGAGGGCAGGAAGCAATTTCAATGTAGGTTAGAGAGTTCTTTGTTCAACTTATGGGTTCCAGTGTTGATTCGGGGACTGGCTGGTGTCCGGGATGTGCTGCAATTACTCCTACTCAGGATCGAATGGAAATGCTACTTGCTCCTTTTTCTGCTCAACAAGTGAAGGAGGTGGTTTTTCGGCTCCATAGTTCTAAAGCGCCAGGACCGGATGGATATACAGTCGGGTTTTTCCAACAAACTTGGAATATTACGGGTCAGTTGTTCACAAAGGCGGTCCTAGATTTTTTTTCATCCGGGAAATTGTTGCAAAAGATAAATCATACATATATTTGTCTAATTCCCAAAAAGGAGAGACCGGAGAGAGTTGCAGATTATCGTCCAATTTTGTGTTGTACTACGGTGTATAAAGTGATTGCTTCTTTACTGGCGGAGCGCTTGAAGGGAGTGTTGACTGAAGTTGTTAGTAATGTTCAAGGGGCTTTTCTTCCTTCGAGGAATATTGGAGATAATATTTTACTACTGCAAGAATTACTGGGTGAATATAATTCTGGCAAGAAGGTAAATAGCTGTGCTATAAAGATAGATCTTTATAAAGCATATGATACGATTGGTTGGGGCTACTTGGAGGATTGTATGATCGGGATTGGATTACCGCCACGGTTTTGCCAGTGGATAGCTCAGTGTTTACAAACCCCATCTCTGAGTATATTGATTAATGGTATTCCCACGAAACCTGTTAAAATTTGTAGGGGAATCCAACAAGGGGATCCTCTCTCCCTTTATTTGTTCACTTTGGCTATGGAGGGTCTTTCTAGGTTACTACACAAGATGGTCCAATGTAACAGGTTATTTCAATACCATTATCATTGTCAGGAATTGCGTTTGTCTCATCTTTTATATGCGGATGATGTGATTTTGTTGTGTTAAGCTGGCCCACAGATGATTGCCAGGATGTTAAACTTGATGGAGTTATTTTCTCGGTCGTCAGGTATGGTCATTAATGTGCAGAAGAGTAGAATATATATCTCCTCCGATATTGGAAACAGGGAGCAATTGAGCAGGTTAGCGGGGTTGTCTCTCCAAGTCCCTTCGTTCCGATACTTGGGAGTCCCAATTACATTGGGTAAGCCTAAGTACTCAGATTTCCTTCCATTGCTGGAAAGATTGAAAAATCATATTAATGCCTGGCAAAATCGGTTTCTTTCTTTTGCTACTTTGATTGTGTTCGTATTGAATAACATGCATGTACATTGGGCTGCTCATATAGCTATTCCGAAGCGGGTTATCAAAGAAATGGAAAGGATGTTGAAAGCATTTTTATGGACGGGCAAGCATGGTAGTTGTAAAGGGGCTAAAGTTAAATGGAGTGAGATTGTTGTGCCTAAGAAGCAAGGGGGTTTGGGTATCATTTCAATCACTCAGATGCAACGAGTATTGTTGATGAAGCATATTTGGCGGTTATTTGGGGATAAGGAAGCCTTGTGGGTTAAATGGGTGCAAATTTATCGACTCAACGGGCAAAGTTTTTGGCAACTTCAGTTAAGGTATGATCAATCTTGGATTTTAAAAAATTTGTTGCAAGTAAGAGAGTTGGTCTTTCCTTTTATAAAGTGGCAAATTAGAAGTGGGGAGGCAGTAAATTTCTGGTTTGATAACTGGAATGGCTTCAGCCCTCTATGGTCGAGAAATGATATAGCTGTATTCCGAAACCGCCTTCCTAAGGAGGCAACAGTGGCTTAGGTTGTTCGGTGGAGGGAACTCTCGCCAAATTGCAGGTATGGACATATTGTTGATAGTTACATTAATAATGTGTTGTTATGCTCAGATCAGGACCAACCGATGTGGACTGCCACTCAAAATGAGGTCTTCACGACACATTCAACCCATGGAATCAGTCGAGCGTTGCATGAGAAGGTCAATTGGGCTGATCTGGTGTGGCAGAATGTTGTAAGTCCTAGAGCTGCCTTTTTATTGTGGTTGGTTATAAAGAACAGATTGAGAATGAAAGATCGATGGTTTGGGGGTTTCGATCCTATTTTTGTGTTGTGTAACTTAGCTGAGGAGATTCGAGACCACTTGTTCTTTGAATGTGAGTATTCTAAGGTGGTTTGGAGTCGTATTCTACATTTTCTTGGTAGATCCCATGCCTCTTATGTGTAGACGGAGGTGTTGATAGATCTGATATTGGGAACTCGATCCGAGAGGCCAGATAGCGTCATAATTCGGACGACTTTTTAGATGGCGGTTTATCACTTGTGGAGGGAGAGAAACCGCAGGCTCTATAGGCACCAGGAACATCATAAATATGAGTTAGCTGATAGTATTGTTAATGTGATTCGTGAGGCTCTCACTATTACTGGAAAGCATGAGGCACTTAGCATGGAAATGAGACGGCGATGGCATATATAGAGTTTAGTAGTTGATTTTGGGTTGTTATTTGCATTGGTTTGGTGTTTACACCGATTATGTTTTTTCCTTTAAAAAGGATTATACAGTGTAGACTTATTGTTTGGGCAATTTAATTTATTTTCAAATTTCAAAAAATATATGAATGGATATAGTATTAAATACATAGGTGATTGGCTTTAGTGTAAGTGAGAGATTGTTAGTTTATACCCTTGCAACTAATTGGATGGTTGAAATTTTATATATGACGTTATTATTTTAATTAATAAAAACATTCTTTATCTTTGTGTATTTTATTAAAATAGTAAAGAACAATTAAAATTATGATGAGATCATAATTATAAGATTCAATTTATATTTATTTATTATTCTTAAATTTTTCCTAGTTATAGTTTCATCAAGATGGATATTGATAAAATGGTAAAATTAGCACACTTTATGATTCTTTCTTATGAAAAAAGTAATTGATCTTATAAATTAAAGCATGAAGATACTTAAACAAACGTGTGGGTGCTTATTAGAGAATAAGTACACTGAACTAATCTGACAATGAGGATCCTAAAAGGAATATTAATTATGTGTCTGTGGATTTCCTCGTTATGATTGTTGTATAACTGATCTTTAGACTTGAGATTACCTAAGTATCTCATATGGGAAATACAACGTTTTGATACTACTTATGACCTATCTTATTTAAGGTAGCTCAGTCAGTACTATTTAGATATAGTATGAACCTTATGGAATAATTGAGTACGTCAATAAATGATTCGTTACAATAAAGTAACTAGAGAGAATGTTCCATTGTTTTTAATTAGTACTGATTTAAGGAAATTTTTATCTATTTGAACAAATATTTTCAAATATTTCTTTATAAATAAGTTACTAATCAACAAGAATAAACAAGATTGGATTAAAAAAGAATAGATATTATATCCATACTCTATGTCCAATTAGAACATTAGATGACGAAAGGAGTAAAATATACATCATAACCATTCATAGAATACATCATAACCATTCATAGACAGGTTAAGTCAAACTACTTTGATATTCTTAATATTTGGTCTATCATGTATGTCAATCTTGACCTATAATTATAATTTGTTGAATTAAAGAATTAAAGATAAATTAAAAGGAGTTTTAATTTATCTAATTCTTATTATGAATTAAAATTATGATTTGTAATCATTGCCAATATATTACAAACCAAATAGGTCGCACATAAACAGTAGTTAAAAAGAGAAAAATCAATTTAAATTAAGTTAAACTTAATTGTGAAGTTTAAGAAACTTCAAAGATCAAATATAAGATACTTGATTTTACTAAAATTAAATTAAATTATAATTAGAGTTTGAATTTAATTGGAATATTTAATTTTAATAAAAATAAAATCCAAATGTTTTTTTTCTTATATACAAGAAATAAGTATAAGGGAGCTAGGACTTCTGCTTATTCCTCTTAAAAGTTGAGTTTCTTTTTATATACTATATGAATACTGTTAGAGGTTGGACACTTAGACAACTTGTGGTTGACATATCAAAAAGGTTTTGGAAAAGGTTTCAGTGAGAATTTCAGATCATGTACAATTCTTTTATTTTATGATTCATATTATTCAATATTTTTTGTATAATCCAATTCTTTCAATATATAATATCCTGATTAAATATATAATATGAAATTCATATCTTCTTTATTCTAAGTACAATCATATTATTTTTTCACCATTATTAATTGATTTTGTTAATGATATTTGAAAAATATTTTCAAAGTGTTGTTCCATATCGATTAAGGATATCCTCATATCACTACTAATTGAGAATAATAGAGCATTCTCTTTAATTATTTTATAGTGATGAATCTTATATTAATCATTCAATTACTTTCATATAATTCATTTTATGTACAACTACTACTGTTTGAGCTACCTTTGACAAAGATATGTTATAAGTAGTATCAAAACATAGTAAGTCATATATAAAATACTTTGAAGATCTCAAATTAAAGAATCACTTATACAATTATCATAATGAGAATTTCTATAAACATATAAATAATGTTTCAAATGAAATTTTCATATTATGTCATTTCATTAATTTTGTTCTCTAACAAGCACCTACATGAAGTGTATTAGTTTGTGAGATCGACTACTTTTTTCATTAAAAAAAAAATAACATGTGAGATTGACTACTTATTTTATAAAGAAAACATAACTTATGCTAGTCCTTCCATTAATGTCCAATTTGATAAAACAATAATTAGGAATAATTTAAAAAAGACATAAATAGAATATGAATTTTAAAATTATAATCTCATTATAATTTAATTGGTTATACACATATTTTATAGACTTTTTATATTAATTTTTGTAACATAATTATTTAAAGACATTCTTTATTTTATATATCAGTTAATTAAACAAATATGTATAAGATAAAGAATGTTTTTAAATAATTAAGTCATAAAACTAAAATCAATCAATTGGCTAAAGAACATAAATCAACAATATTAAAATCAAACCTTAATTTTTTGATAACTTGAGAACAATAGTAGTTTCATGTTGGTATTTGCTTTGTTTTATTTATTATGGCGTTATAAAAAATTACTCCATCTGGAAATTTGGGCTGTGAAAGCATGATTTACTACCAAAAAACATAATTTTTATGTTCTTTTAAGTCTTTCCAAAAATTTCTCCTATTAAAAGATAAGCTACCACCAAATTACAGTTATAACTTATGTGCTCTAAAGCATCAGTGAATGAGTTATTGTTTTATCCACACTAGACTACGAAAAAGAAAACTTAAGTAATACGTCATTTTTATAAAAGCATATGCAAATTATTACCACTAACATTTTATAGTATAACTAAACAAGGATGAAAGAAGGACAACTATGTGCATATCGGATTAGAGGCTCACAAAATTCTTGATAAAAAAACAAGAAAGTGGTAATTGATACAAAGGTCACCTTAGGACTCAAACTTTCACTAAAGTTGATTGCCAACATCCTTTGCACGACAGTCTCACTTAGGTCTGCTTAAGCAAGACTTTAACTTTTCCTCGAAGTGTTTACCTCGCACACTCAAAAAAACAATGCTACGAAAGCAATAAAAAACAAAGGTAACAAGGAAACCAGAGATATGGTAAAACCAAACTTTATATACTTTCCCTCAAAAGAATACAAGGAATGCTCTCTCTGATTGAATGAGAAGAGCATAGCTCGAATGAGCTATATATAGGTATTCTAACTTGGATGCCAAGTTACATTCAGAATCTCACTCAATCTGAACTGCCTAAGATTGTGTTAAGATCATGTCTATTCCTATCAGATTACATCACGTGGACCAATTAGATGACACCCCCATCTAAATATTACTCTAACTGATAAGATAGAATCTACAAGATAACAGAAAGATAGAGTTTACATTTGACTAGGAAACTAGCATCCTTATCCTCGAAGGTCTCTACTATCTTCAGATGTTGAGTTCCACTGCAACTCTAACTCTTAGTTGTCGCCACATCATCCAAGGTCTCCCTACGATCTCTATCCGTTGATGATGCAGTGTGATCTCGCCGAAACCCACATAGCACGCTGGCCTAATCCAATATTTACCACAACAAATCCGCTAGTCGTGGTTCATTCATCCGAGTATGGGCTAAGTCCTTAGTCCATCAAATCCTTAGCCTGGTTAGAGTCAATCTCTACAAGATCCGAGACTCCACCAAAATTTGCACAAAGTCCGATCCCATTCGCCCATATTTGTCTTAGTATTTTCGCATGCCTCCCTCATGCGTGAATCTAGCTATCCTTCCTCCTAGGGCCCACTGTAAAAGTCTCTGAGAAGTGCTCCGAAATTTAAGAGTATAACAATAATCCATAAGGATATATAATTTACATGGATGAATTTAAACGCCTGTCCACTAGAGATACTTGTGTTGAGTTTTAGATTTATGTGACAAGGTAATAGGGTTCATAATCCTCAAACTCTTGGCGGTGATATACTATGATATGACCTAAGTGACATTGTGCGAAAGGAAATAAAATTTCGGGTAATCTTTTGGACAAATATTTAGATCAAATAATGATATAAAATTTATAAAGTAATGTAACAGGATAATCATTAAATCTTTTTTTTTTTGCAAACTTACTCTCGCGCGGGTATTTAAATATTAACTTTTCATGATATCATTTAACAATCTCATTTATTTTGACTCTTCATATTAAATTAAAGTTTCCATATATTTTTATAGGAATTTATGAAAATTTTCATTGAAAGATTTGCAAATGTTATTCAACTTGAATAATGGATAATCTCATTGTTTTAATAGGAAATTTGTCATTTCTTGGTCATAATTTTTTATATCTTAAATTATATTTATTTTTAATAAACTCGAGTATTTTTAGATAATAAATAATCTATATGGCATTAATTTACAAACGTAATGTAATTTTTAAGAATGCAAGTATTGATTTGGCATTTCATAAAATTTTGGCTTCAATTTAAGATTTAAAGCAACGCTTAGTTTTCAACACTAAATATATGGAAAGAAAAAGGCAGTATAAGAACAAAAAATATATTAAAGGCATCTCTGAAAATATAGAATAAAACATTTAAAAAATATTGATTAAACTTAATTAGCTATTTAAATTTGATTAACCATAACAAATAATGCGTCAAACATGAACATATGGTTGAAAACAATAAAGATTGAATTTGTCACAAGTTTGATTAATTCATTAGAGGCACGGTTCAGAAAATCGGAGAAAATGTTTCAGGTAATGAGTTTTTATTTGCGACTGTTCTTGAAAATTTCAGCATCTATGAACCTTATTCTTAAACAAAAATTATACTACCTTTCAATTTAGTGTACTTTTCAATTTTGTGCGAAATTCCAATTCAATTATTGATTTTATATTGGGGTCTTGACTCATGAGCGTCAACCAGATATAAGTTTAATTTCCTTCATCCTAATCCTCCAACTTATGAATAGGAAATAAGAAGTAGGAGGTATACTAAATATTCATCTTGAAATGACGTCTTCTACCAGCCAAAAGCAAGACACAGATGTCGCAGTGCCTTTCCAATTGCATTGCTATGAAATTGAACAAAGTGAAAGAACTTTCAATGTTTTTGTGATGAATAAAACCTTTTTTTTCTTCCTTTCTTATCATTAACGTGTTGGAAACTAACCATGATTGATTCATGGACACAGCAGAAAAATAAAATCTTACGGTTTTCTTGGATCTTAATATTTGAAAAAATTAAACCCGAATTATAAAATATGAGATCATACCTGATTCAATTTTCTTGTTGAAATCCTTTCGAAAATTTTTTGATGTGTCAACCACGAGTTATTCACACGTCTAACTTTTAATAGTATCCACAAAATTATTACTCAACTTCTGAGAGGAATAAGTAGAAGTGTTAGCTCCTTATGCTCATTTTTAAGCATTAGATTTTTTTTTAATTTTTATTAAAATTTAATACATCAATTATAATTAAGTCTAACACCAATTATAATTAATTTAATTTTAATAAAATCAAATATCTTATATTTGATCCCTAAAGTGAGAAAATTTAATTTAATTAAGTTGGACTTAATTAAAATTAAATTTTCTCCTTTAAACTCCTCTTTATGTGTGACCTATTATGTTCCTAATATATTGACAATGATTATAAATTATGATTATAATTCATAATTAAAATTAGATAAATTAAAATCTTTTTTAATTTATTTGTAAATCTTCAATTAAATAATTTATAATTATAGATCAAGATTGAAGTTTAGCAATATGTATGACTACCCAAATATCAAGAATGTCAGAGTGGTTTGACTTTATATGTCTATGCATGGTTATAATGTATAATTTTATCCTTTTGTCATCTAATGTTCCAATTAGTCAGAGTATGAATATAGTGCCTAATCTTTTGTATCCAACCATGTTCATTCTTGCTAATTAGTAATTAATTTATAATTGATATTTGAAAACATATTTTCATATGTCAATTCACTCTGGCTAGAGAATTCTTTAAATCATTACTAATCAAGAATAGAAGAACATTCTCTCTAATTAATTTAGAGTAACGAATCATTTATTTACTTACTCAACTTTCTCCGTATAGTTTATACTACATCTAAGTACTATCGAGTGAATTATCATAAATAGGATGATTCATAAGTAGTATAAATACACAGTGAAAATTCATAAGAAGCATCAATGCAAAGTAATTTTCACTGTGTATTGCTGCTGCTTATGAACCATCAATATACAACCATCAATATACATATATAATTGATCCTTGGTAATTTAAAGTCCAAGGATCAATTATAGAACCACTATTATGAGGAAATCCAAAGATATATATATGTAATATTTTATTTGAGATTCTCATAATTGAGTGGGTAAACTTATTCTCTAATAAGCATTCACACATTAATTTAAGTATCACAATACTTTAATTCATGAGATCAGTTACTTTTTTTTTATAAGAAAGAAACATAACCTGTGCTAATTTCACTATTTCATCAATATCTTATCTTAATGAAACTACAGCTAGAAACATATTTAGAAATAATATATAAATGTGAATTGAATCTCATAATTATAACCTCATCATAATTTCAATTATGCAATAATTATTTCAGGGATTTTACCTTTAGTATTAAAACATCAAATGTAATTAACATAATACATAAACATAAAGAATGTCTTTATTAATTAAATAATAATATCATACATAAAATTGCAACCAATTGATTAGCTGTAAGTAAAGTGAATCACACGTTAATACAAACCTCAATACATGATATACAGATGCACAAGAAGGGGGGGGGGTTGAATTGTGTAATCTCTTTCGGTAATCCCCATGTAAACAAGTTCGCTAAAAGAAACTCATTCTTTTCACAAAACTACTGAAAATCAAAGTTATAAAGTATTTTCGAAAATCTTGGGTAAAAATAATTTGATCGAAAATTGAAAGTTAACAGAGAGTTTGAGAGTTAAGAGATGTTAACACAATGATTTTTATACTGGTTCACCCCAAACCGTGGGCTACATCCAGTCCTCAGATATCTTTATGAGATTTCACTATCTCTAAAAAACGTTACAAGTATTCTTTAATTCCGAGCCTCTTCAGGTCTCTTACAGTTAGTATTCTTTCACACTTAGCCTCTTTAGGCTATCTGCACTTCTTTCAACTGAAAGGTTTTTCGAGCTTTGTTACAGATAAAAATCGCTCTAAAATTTTCGCATAATAATATTTTTCAGATCACTAAGCTTTTCACTTGCTCAAAAAAAATCTTCTACAGTCTTTGACTTCGACTCGTATTTATAGCCTATGTCTTCAACTGCTTCTTGATAACTGCTTCTTGATCTTTCAAGAATCAGTTATTCAGTTGAGTTCTGTAACTAACTCAAGCTGATGTGTCTTTGATTCTTC
>JANZLH020000067.1:3312291-3322462 GCA_026770325.2 Erythroxylum fimbriatum
TGCTTCTTGATCTTTCAAGAATCAGTTATTCAGTTGAGTTCTGTAACTAACTCAAGCTGATGTGTCTTTGATTCTTCCGTCTGCTTTCTTGCGTCTAACTTTTTATCGTCTAATTTTCTTTCGCGTCTTCCGTCTGCTTTTCATTTTGCTTCCTTATTATTTGTTCTTCATCAAAATCCTTTATGTAAAGTCATTTTGACTTAACAACAAGGACATAAACTAACAGTTTCACACTTGCACTAAAGTCAATTACCTATGTATCTAATATTATATTCATTCATATGTTGATCATGCCTCTTTTGAGAAAATGGCTTAGTGAGAGGATCTACAAGATTCTCTTTAGTGGGAACTTGCTCTAATGCTATATCTTTCCACTCCACTATCTTCCTGATCAAGTGAAACTTCCTAAGTATATGTTTAGACCATTGATGAGACCTTGGTTTCTTTGCCTAGGGAATGGCTCCAAGTACAATACTATAGGTTTAACAATGCTAGGAATCACTCCAAGTTTAGTGATGAGTTTTTTGATCCAAACTGTTTCCTTTGTCGCCTCTAACACTAGAATGTACTATACCTCGGTCATTGAATCTACAATGGTTGGATGTTTGCAATTTTTCTAACTTATTGCACTACCATTGAGAGTAAAGATGTACCCTGACTATTGTCGACTATCATTTAGATCTGACTAAAAACTAGAATCTAATTCATTACCAAATTCGATACAGTATTCATAACATTGGTGTTAACGCATAACACTATATGCCTAAATTAAATTTAAAAATAATATATTTTTGTCATGTCATTAATAACTTGACAATAACTAACGAAATCAAATGTCCATCATATTTTTTGTCTACCTATAATTTAAATTAAACGATAAAAAAGATAGATTTTAATTTTTAATGTTTAACTTATTCAGATGTGAATATTGTGATTATTTTTATTCTTTTCGTCATAATAAAAATAGATATATTGCTATGTATTTCTAATTTTGAGTGTATCATAATGAAGTACAATTCATGTCAGAAAATAGGGAACGCAATTTACCTTAAGTTTCTATATTTGTCATAAACTAAACAATAACAATAATACCCATAAAGAGTCCCGCTAAACGCGTGATCTGAAAAAGTCTAATAATAAATAACTTTATCCAATACGAGAGGGGCATTTGCCATAAACTCTTAATTTTTAATCATTCTAGAAAAAGTCATTCAAGATTCCTAAATAGGCTTCTTACCTGAATAAGTTAAAGAAAAGAGATCTGTATTGAATTAAAGAACAAACGACAACTAATTCCTTCTGTTTGGAGGAACTCTGAACTCAAAAGGCATATATGGAAAGACTGACCTGTCTTTCTCAATAAAACATACCGAGCATATTCTTTTATTTAACTAATATAAGAGCCAGATGAGTCCTCTATCGTTAACGTCACAATAGTTGTATACTGAACTAAATAATCAATAACCAATAGAATATCTGGTTTGGGCTTCCCAATACTCCTTCACTTGCTTTGTCAGCTCCGCACGTTCAACAGCCATCCTTTGCCTCCAGTAATCTTTACATCTGGAGAAAAGCTTATTTACCAGTCATACATATATGTGCATAGCATTAATAGCACTGAGGGAAGACAAAGAAGAGCATGGCCTTTTGATGTCCTCACCTGTTTTTCAATAGCAGACCAAGTTCTAGCATGTGGACTGCATTACCATATACCCCAGTCTGCATGAGAGAGAAAATTAAGAAAATAACAATAAGTACGGCTGATTCAATTAAATTAAATCCACTCTCACTAAAGCTTTCCTGAAAGATATTGGCAGCAGAAGAATTTCTGTTTTTGATGCATGTATTCACTTCCTTTGCAAATAACAGAAGCTTTTTAACACTGGTTAATTATGACCAACAAGTGCAACTATACCTTACAGCACAACATCTGGACAATCCAGCCATGGCAGCAAACAATGAAGATAAATTTGCAACACTCATATGAAGGCTGCATCTTTTATCTCAGTTGATAGAGCTATATATTCATTGCACCCAGTGAACCAAAGTCAGGGATTCAAATGCAAGGTATAAATTGTTAGAAATCATCTAGAAAGATAATTGTTACAGATTTTGACTTTCTAGATAATTGTCGTCAAAATCAGGCAATTCACCAAAGCAAAGTGTCATGTACAATTATCTAGAATCTGGCAATTCACCAAAGTCATATTCTTGTGGCAAAAGGTAATAGTTGATCATGTTTTGGGTTCCTCGTCTTTATTTAGACCTTTATTTATTGTGGCAGGAAATCACTGAGTGCGTGAACTAATAAAAAAAGGCATAGCAATCCACCAACAGAGTTAAGACCATGAAGATCTTTGAAGATAAATTAAGATTGATGCTGATTCTTTCAATCGTCCTCCTCTGATCTAAAGTATTTTGCCCAAGAAAACTAAACATATATAGTGTTTTTGTTATCGTTGACATCTATACATCTAGAAGCACCAACCAAATTTGAGACAGTAGGGTGGAATTTGGTTACCATCAACAGGACCCATTGCTCTATTCAACATTTCGTGGATATGAGCAATAGGTTTTGGCAAGATAAATGTATCTCAGACATCAAGGAAAATGACCTGTAAAAGCAATGACTACAAAGTTTCACTAATTGACTAAATCAAAGAGGCATTACAGAAGTTGAGTAGGCACCCCTTGAAAATCTCGACAGATCTTTTTGAATATATTGATCATTACTCCATTTTAGGGATGTAGGCCATCAATATATTCTAAAACTTGCAGTTCACAACCTGCTATATTTCTGGAAGCATAGAATTGACTAATTTTGTATTAACTATTCAATGATAAAGAAATTAAATTGGTCTAAGAATTCGAGATGGTTTTATGTCTTTTTCTTCTCAAGCACTGCTGATGGTCCCTTTTGAAAATAGATTCTTCTTCATGTGTTGCATGCATGAATGGATTCAGAACATACACATAAATGTGTCTGTTATGTTACTCTAGATCTGTGTCAAAAATGTGTATACGCAAAGCAGTCTGTAAAATCACATAATTTTCCATTTTGATAAAATAATCCAGAACCTCTCTGCAGACAGGGCATTTTGCTTCGGGACTTGCAGTTTTAAGTCCTTCAAACACTGGCATCGAAGCAGCTGAGCAAGCACATAATCTACAGAACAGATGACCACAGCTCAAAGCATACGGATTACATACTGTCTCCTGAGAGATGAACAGGAATAATTTAGGATGATCGAAATGTGTCCATCTTCTTGACATTTATGATTGGAATGCTTTAGAAGATATCTCTTACCAAGCAAATAGCACAAGTGAGACTATATTCTAGCTTTGTATTATTAGGGAGTATCAGGGTCATAACAGGCTCTGTAGTATTAAGATCACAGGAAAAGTGACCACAAGAGTTACTGAACTCTCCATCAACCAATCCATTAAAGTTCAGACAAAAAGCTCCCAACTCCACAAGCCAAGGTGATTGCAACAATTCTATATGTTCAGTTCGCATCCTGGATTTGAAAATCTTCCCGTTGGCAGAACTATGTACCTAAAATGGATTCGGAGATAATAAAAGTCTCTTCAATTTCGCGGTAATCATAAATTAAAATAGCAAAGCAATGTTATTACCAGAATCCACGTACTTTATCGTATTTCTTCAGGATTTTAGTGACAGCAATTGCATTCATCGTAATGTACTCCATCAAGATCCGTCCTTCTTGAACCATAGCCTGTTGATTATTACTGAAACAATGAAGTAGCCGCAGCATGCATCCTTGCACACCATTGGCAATGTGAAGATGGAGTAGATGTTTAACTCTGGAACTAAAGCAGACAACTATATCTGAAGCTTCTTTTGTCAATTCAGGAAAGAACATCCCATCACAAACTACAAAACCCCATAAACCTTCATTACTATAAATTCCAACAAAATCACAAACATCAAACACCCACAAAATTGAATGTGAAAAATTACCTGGGCAAGATTCGCACTGACACTTTCCTTGATGTAGCTCAGTTTTGCAGGACCTGTTTAATGCTTGACAAGCTCTACATCTTTTCAAGACTTTCTTAAGCTTCTTATACTCAATATGAGAGCATTTGTCCAAAAACTGTTCCCGATCACCGTGGAGATACTCCTGGAACGTTTCTCCAAATTTCATCGTTCCAAAAATCTGATCAAGACACAAGTAAAATCTCAGGTAACCCAACAAACCCTTTAAAGAACCCACTCAATATCGAGGGGAAAGAAGATGAACAAAATCAAATAATTACTTGGAAAAAGGAAATGGGTTTGGAATAAGCACAGAATCAATTGCCAAAACAAGAGAAAAAATAAAAAAGAAGGAAGTAATGAGAAATTGATAGAAGGGTAGAGCATTCAATGACTTAGGAATTCGAGAGAAGTAACGAGACGAGAAGAAAGCGGAAATTGAATGTAGTATTTTTGTGAATTGTTATTATTATGTTCGAATCACAACAGACACCCGCCTTTTTCTCGGACACCTAAATGTGATTGAACTTTTAATTGGACCCACTTTCGGGCCTTCTTTGTCTGTATCCCTGTTAATAAGACCCAAGAACAAAACGTTACTGAAAAATAGCCCAATGAATCTAAGAACTTCGGCCTCTTTGGATTCCACTCCTATCTTAAGGGCCATTGTTCACCGTCCGGTTTCTTAACTTCATTGTGCCTGTCTCTGAGATTGATCAACCGAGGAGCTATTTTCTCTGCTCTATCTCGGTATTTGCCATTTGTTCTTTTTAATTTCTTGTTCATCTTTTCCCTAATTCCTTTTCTTTTCGTTTTTCTTTTTGTGAAAAATCTATGATTGTCAAACAACTAAACCTAGTTGTTATTGAAGCTTAAAGTTAGGATGGAAAATATGAGATCGATCGAACCTTACGCAAACGTGTTTACTGTATTCCTTCCATATGTGTAATCATTACAAGTATTGTAGGGCAGCCAGTGCTTGATTTCTCAGTCATTAAAATTCATGAGTAGGTCAGGTATTTCTGGGTTTATCGAGTTTGTGGTTATTATTAGATTTTTTCCTTGTTGAAGCTTTTTGATTAAGTATTGTGATTGCAATCGCTGAAGCTCTCTTTTGATTGAACTCATTATTTACGCCTAACTTGAACTTAGCGGATTACTATGAGGATTGAGACTGGCTGTTAGGTAGTCATTACTCGTAGATTTTTTGTGTTCTGAGCCCTTTTCTTTCAATTTCTACCTTCCAGATGTACTCTCAGGGGTTTATAACCTTTCAGCTACGTTCTTTGCTCTGAGAGGATACTTGCCTCAGTGATAATGTTAAAATTCTATGTTATAATTATATTTGCTGCACGCACTGAGAAAGGTTAAATAGTGTAAGATCTGCAAAGAAAGAAATTTTATTAGACATGACAGCCAGTATAAAGAATTCATGATTTGTGATGTTGTCACCACTATCATCATTTCTGCTGGTAATGCGTTCTTTTAGTTTAGCAACATTGGCCCAACGTTTACTGATATTCATCGGATATGAATGTCAAGAAATGGGACCCTTTTATTTTTTATTTCTTTTGCTCTTTTGAAGGAGCTAAATTTCTCTGTAGTGTCTCTCTCCAGGTTCTGGATAAATCATGAACTGAGTGTTTTACCGTTCGAGAAAAGACTGATTACTTTGTTTTAATCGGAATTATTGTCAATGTTTCTTCCTTTTGGTTGCGCTTGTCCAAATGAATTATATACTGATGTGGTATCTATTTGGCAGATTCTCAGTTAATGAGAAAACCAAAACAAAGACAACAGTTGGCAATGCCTGCAAGCAAGAATAAAAATCCTAGTGACTCTGACTTGCATGGAGAAGATGGTTGGGTTATAATTAAAAAACAAAGGGTCACCATTCTGGTACCTCCCTTACCAGATGTGAGAAACACTCCATCCCCAGATCCAGGACCAAGCAAGCTAATAGCCATGCCTATAAAATCAGCAAATTGTAGATCAACAGACCTGATTGAGACCTGTACCAGGCAGCCATCTATTGATAAAATAGATAACACTGCATCATTGGCTCCTAATAGAAATTGTCAATCAACCAGAACAGCGCCGGTTCGACACTCATCTGCATTAAACAAGTTGCCAAGATCAAATGTCAATAAGGAATTGGAAAATCCAGATGTAGCAGATGCTTTAAAGCCTCATTATATCCTTGGTGTATCAAGCATCCGAAAACAGCCTAGACTATGGCATGGACCGGGCAGTTCCCTTGAAAGGCATATGTTGCTAAATCAAAGATTAAGGGCATCACTTGTTGAGAGGAAACTTCAGAAAGCTGGGGGATTGAGTAGATGGTTAACATCTCTTGGATTAGGTCAGTTTGTGAAGATTTTTCATGGGAAGAATGTCAGTAAGTTTCAGCTAGTGAGTTTAACCATGAAGAAGTTGAAAGATATGGGTGCAGATGCAGTAGGTCCGCGGAGAAAGCTAATGCACGCCATTGACTGTATCTGCCAACCAAATTGTTTTGGAGCCTTCTGAATGTCCCAAGTGGTCAGAAGAGGAGGGACGTATCTAGCTTTGCTGGTACCAGGAGTAGTTCTTTTAGATGATGAAAATTTAATCTGTCCAGTCTTACTTGTAGATATTTTTTTTCCAGATAGTGTGGGTGGGAAATACTAAATAGTTGTCGTGAAGATTGAGTAGTAGGATCTTAAGTTATCGCTATTGTAACAGAGGTTTGTAGATGTTAAAACTGAAAGACAATCACTTATTTTCTGCCAATAGATATTATGGTTGATTGATCGAGTTGTACAAGATGAAATAAGGTGCACTTAGAGAGGTGTGATTCTTAGAATTCACTTAGTGTTGATCCGTGGTTTCACAAATTGCGCATGGTGGTTTCAGTATCATCAGCTATGTGTATGTTTATAAAGTATCTTTGACACAAGACAAATGGTTAATAGGAAACAAAATATGAGTTACTTCATGAATCCAAAGCACACATTTTTTTTGAATTGTAACATGAATGGAGTCCAAAGCACACATTTTATTTGAATTGTAACATGAATGGAGTTTTGGTTTTCATACATTTTATTTGAATTGTAACATGAATGGAGTTTTGGTTTTCTGTATAAACTTAAACGTCATGTAGAGATATTGTGTCTTTTTGTCCTCTGATATTTTTTTAGAACTCTTTTTTGGCATAACTGAATTGGAAAATTAGAAATAAAGTTCTTTCTTTTTATTCCTTGTCACATACATCCATTATATAATCAATATTCTAACTATGTATTTCTACTATCCGTCTACACGGAGTTCCATCATCAATCATAAGTAATCATGATCTTTTGTTTGTGAGTTATTTTTGGAAGGAATTATTTAGACTTCAAGGTATTATGCTTAAAATGAGCTCCTCCTATCATTTGGAAACGAACTGACAAACCGGAGTTCTCAATCGATGTTTAGAAACCTATTTGTGGTGTTTTGCTTCCGAACAGCCCAAACATTGGTCCTATTGGATTTCATGGGCTAAACTATGGTACAACACTACCTTTCATGTATCCACAGGTTCCACACCTTTTGAACTGGTCTATGGCAGAAAATCTCCAACACTAGTTCAGTATTTACAAGATGAAACGAAGGTAGAGGCTGTGGCAAAAGAGTTGGTAGATAGATCCCTCGGTGAAGTAGCTGCATATTTCTGGTTGGGAATAAGCAAGGGTTGTAACAGATCCCTCGGTGAAGTAGCTGCATATTTATGCCTTTGACATGTGCCACAAGACTTAACATAGTCTTAAATAGACTTCTTCATACCAATCCAATAGAGATTGTTAGCAATCCTCCTATATGTGCGGAGAAAACCTGAATGGCCTCTTATAGGTGAGGAATGAAACTCCTCTAGAAGCAAGGGAATGAAAGTGGATTGGGCTGAAATTACTAACCTCCCCTTGTATAAGAGAACTCCTTGGTGCCAAAGAAACCCTTTCTTTGCAGCTAGATTCTGCTGCAATTCCTTTATAATACCATTGAGAATAGGATCCTTGTCCACCTCCTGATGAAGAAATTGACTATCAGCCCATAATGGATATGAGATAATGCTCCCCAAATCAGCCTCTTCATAAATTCCTGACAAAGCATCAGCAGCTTTGTTTTCAGGTCCCAGTTTATAAATTACCTCAAAGTGATACCCAAGTAGCTTAGCCATCTAGCATTGTTGATCCGTAGTGGATACTCTTTGTTGTAGCAAATGACGGAGACTTTTTTGGTCTGAATAAACAACAAAGGGTATGCCTAACAAATAATGGCGCCAATTGTGGACTGCTAAGACCAATGCCATTAATTCCTTCTCATAAGCAGATTTGGAAAGATTGCCTTCAGATTGGGTTTTGTTGAAGTAGGCAATCGACCTTCTATTTTGCATCAATACCGCACCAACCCTTTGCCCGAAGCATCACACTCCACCTTAAAAGTCTGAGAATAGTTTGGAAGAGCCAATACCGGAGATGTAGTTAGAGCCCTCTTCAAAGTGTCAAAAGACTCTAAGGCTACTGAGTTGCAATGAAACCCATCTGTCTTTGTTAATTCAGTAAGAGGCTTGGCTATCTTTCCATAGTTCATAATGAACTTTCGATAGTATCCTGTCAAACTAAGGAATCCCCTCACCCCCTTCACATTATGAGGAACAGGCCAATTCACCACACAAGAAACCTTGACAAGATCCACTGCCACTCTATGTGCAGAAATAACATGACCCAGATATGCTACTATTCTTCTTCCAAAACTACACTTCTACTTATTAACTACAAAGTGATTTGCTTGTAAGATCTCCAAAACATTTTCTAAGTGTAAAAGATGAGTATCCCAATCAGCACTATATATGAGGATGTCGTAAAAAATACAACACGAACCTTCTAAGGAAAGGTCTAAAAATATCATTCATAGCTGACTGAAATGTGGCTGGGGCGTTGGTCGTCTGCATGGCATCACGACGAACTCGTAATGCCCATCATGTGTGCGGAAGGCCATTTTGTAAATGTCCTCCCTCTTGACCCTAATTTGATGATACCCCGATTTGAGATCTAGCTTAGAAAAGAATCCAGCACCATTCAACTCATCTAATAATTCATACACCACCGGAATAGGGTACTTGTCTGGTATGGTGACCCAATTTAGTGCTCTATAATCTACACACATTGTCTATGAAGCATCTTTCTTCTTGACCAACATCACCGGGCTGGAATAAGCGCTAGAACTAGGGCGAATAATCCCCATTTCCAACATTTGCTGCACCTGCCTTTCAATCTCATCCTTGTGATGATGAGGATATTTGTAAGGTCTCACATTAATAGGGCCTGGCCCCTGCTGTAAAAAAAATAGCATGTGAGTGATTCCTTTTAGGAGGCAGCCCTTGTGCTTCTAAAAACACCCCCAGAAACTTGTCCAGCACATGATTCTGCTCCCTATCCTCTTTGATGGTAAGTGGCATCTGTTGATCTTCCATTATAGGTACCCCTTCAACCGATAAGAAATCACCATTTAAGATAGCAAGGAGACCATGTAAGCACACTGAATCTTTAGGATACACGCTATCTCTCCTCGGTGTGGCATGAAATCCAGCATTACCATATAGCTGCACACTTTGTCCTTCATGTTGGAATTACATAGTCATCTCCTTCCAATCCACTATGACCTTTCCTAAAGTTTGTAACCAAGTAACCCCTAGGATCACATCCATTCCTCCTAAATCCAAGACATAAGCAACAATCTTTCACTCTAAGTCTCCCACCCAAAGAGGGATTTCCAAACACTTCCCTTGAGTAGTCACTTTATGGCCATCTCCCAATCTGATTCCTAATGCTTTACTTGACCCCACTGTCAACCCCAAACCACTGACCAGCTCAGGAGAAATGAAGTTATGGTTGGCCCCGCTATCCACTAGAATTACAATCGAAACTCCCTGTAGCTTCCCTGTCAACCGCATAGTTTTAGTCTCAGGTATCAGAGCTCCATTCACTCCAAACACCCCCATAGTTCGGCATTCCAGAGCTATGTCACTCTCCTCCTCAGTTTCTGCTTCCAATGCGATAATTTCTCCAATCTCATTCAAGGTTTCATTGTCATCCAAAATCAGTAATCTCAGTTGTTTTTCCGCACACTGATGAAGAGGATGAAACCTCTCCC
>JANZLH020000067.1:3340075-3352121 GCA_026770325.2 Erythroxylum fimbriatum
GAAAGTCCCGGGAACAAAAATTTTTGTTTTCCGCTGCCTGGACATGTGATGTCCGTCCCGGGATTTTCCTACAGATATGCCTATAAAGCTATCCAAAATAGTCACTAACTTAGTACAAAGTCTCTAACTATGGTGGAGTTTTTGATGCCTTGCAAGGATCAATTGTCGCCTTGCTCCGCACCTGAGGAGGGAGAAAATAATGGGTTAAGCTACACAACTCAGTGGCTAATATATTTATAGCCATCAGTAATTTGTTACAAATTCAAGCATATGTATATATATATGTATCAAACAATTTAGGCATGCTCAATTTAGCTCAAAAACTCGTAGTTAAGCAATTCAATGGATAAATCATAACATAGGCTTTAACCATTAAGCATAACACTCAAATATACCAAACTTGACAACTTAAAGATCTAATGCACAAATAGATGGCTCGAGGATTCCATGAAAACAAAATGGAGAAACCGAAGTTTACCCCATGAACAGAATGAGTCTATTTTCAGAGCTCATATATCACAAGCGGGCAGCTGGGAGAAGGCTCTTGTCAACATGCACATGACGAACGAAATGATTCCACTCTCACCCAAACAAAAGCACATAATCGTTTCATCATATGCTCATACTTTCATGCTTTTTCTTCTTTCCATTTAATACAAAATGTCATCACTTTTAAGGTATAACATAGTCATAATTCATCATGAATTTTCAACATTCACAACGATTCAAATTTAAGCAATTTACACATGCACACACATAGGTAAGAATTTGCCCAATCACATAATAACTATAAGTACATTACCCACCTAATTTTACGTGAAATCCAAGCTCAAGATTGCCTTCTTCTTGCTCTTGGGTAAGGTTTGCTTGGTTTCCTAAACACAAACAATTTCTCAATCAATCCACATTCAAAAGAAATTCATAAGGCTTCGATAATCAAAAATGCTAAGATTGAACTATAACCCTTCCAAAATCTAGACTTAAATTTGGTAACACTTCCTTCTAGAAAAATGTTCTTCATTGTCTTAAGTTTCTAACGACACCAAAATCGTTCAATTTGGTTTAGAAATATGGAAGTTATACCCCAAACATGTTGGGACTATCCTTATGATGAAACAATATTCTATACTCAACTTCCATCCAATAATTTAGGTTCTTAGAGACTGAATTAAAACTTGATTTCTTCAGAAAACTTGTATCCCTATGTCTCTAGTTTACAAAAAATAAAAAATCACTCAATTTGGACATGTACAGCAAAAATTATGCCCAAAATACCAAAACATGTCTGTGTAGGAAAAATAGAGTTCATCGTGGCGAACTTTTCCAGAAACCCAATCCGAAGACATGTTTTTCGACATTCTTCATCTATTTACTTCCCATTTTTCATATATAACCTATCTTAACCCTTATCCACCTCTTCTACTTCATTTCCATGCTCATTTCAACCCAATATCATTAACAAATATATCAAAATCTGTCTTTGATCATTAACCCTAAAAGATTAAAACATTACTTGCCATTTGTCAACAACTTCCTACCCACATTCAACATTGTCTTTCACTTCTAACTATCACTAATTATACTTCATCTAACAATGAAGAGGTAAAGCTTATACTTACTTGTTTTAGCTTCAAGTCTTCAAGATCTCCAAAACCCTAGCTTGATTTTCTACTTTTCTTCTTTTCTCCTCACACCCACGTTACTTCTCCTCTTCTTAACAAGCCAAAAATTTTCTTCTTCTAATTAATACTCTTAATGATTGTAAGAAGACCCTTTTGCCCTTCCACTTATGCCTAAAAACTTTTAGACTTAAATGATCTACCAAATTGCCCCTCATGCATTCTTACTTACACCATACTATACTCTAACTTAATTTTAATTTCCCCATTTAGTCTTACTTACACCATACTATACTCTAACTTAATTTTAATTTCCCCATTTAGTACTTCTAAATTCTCCTTATGCTAGAAAGATCATGGACTCCATTCTAAGAAAATAAATAAATCAAAATAAATAAACAAATAAATAAAAAATTTTGGGGTCCAACAAAAGCAACGTCTGCATAAAGATTGACATTATAGATGAAAGTGTGTAAGAGCAAGTAAGAAGTTGCTATACAGAAGTTAAATAAGTAGAAGTGGAGATAGACAATGAAGTTGAAAAGGCAAACAAAGATGAGTTTGAAGGAAATGTTAAAATGGGGGGAATCAGGTGTTCAGACCCATCAAGAAATATTAGTGGGAATCGTAGCACCCATACCACCATCCACAGAGAAACCACCAACCTTAGAGCTTAAACCTTTACCCACACATGTCTAATATACCTTTCTAGGTAAGGTTCAAACTCTACCCATCATCATTTCCAATCAATTTGATGGGGAACAAGAAAGTAGGTTGGTTGAGACTGATAGGAAGTGAATAAAGGCTATGAGATGACAAATATTTGACATTCGAGGTATAAGCCTAAATGTGTGTATGCATAGGATAAACCTTGAAGAAAGAAGCAAAACTGTGAGGGAACATCAACGTAGGTTGAAATGAAGTGGTCAAAAAGGAGGTAGTAAAGCTTTCAGATGCAGGTATCATAAACCCAATATCCGATAGCGAATGGATCAGCTTGGTACAATTTGTATCAAATGAAGGTGGGATGACTGTAATGGAAATTGAAAGTGGAGAATTAATTTCGACAAAAACAGTCACAGGATGGAGAATATGCATAGACTATCACAAACTCAACAAGGTGACTAAAAAGGACCATTTTCCTTTCCCATTTATAGATCAAATGATAGAAATAATGGTGTGTCACTCATTCTATTGCTTCTTAGATGGTTACTCGAGGTATAATTAGATATTCATCTACCCCAAAGATCAAGAAAAGACCACATTCACATATCCCTATAGTACCTTTGTCGTTCGGGTTATGCAATGCCCTAGCTACATTTCAAAGGTGCATGACGTCTATCTTTGAGGGCATGATTGAAGATATTATTGAAGTCTTTATAGATGATTTATGTCTTTGGAGACTCTTTTGAGAAGTGTCTAACCAATTTGGACAATGTACTCCAAAGATGTAAAGAATAACATTTAGTGTTGAATTGGGAGAAGTGCCACTTTATGGTGTAGTGCCACTAAAAGCTCAGACACAAAATTTCAGACTAATGATTTGAAGTGGGTCGAGCGAAGATGGAGATTATAGAAAAACTTCCACCTCCAATCAATGTCAAGGGCGTTCGGGCATTCCTAGGCCATGTTGGGTTCTACCTTTACTTTATTAAGGATTTCTCGTAGATTGCACGACCCTTGATAAACTTGTTATTTAAGGATGTGCCTTTCCTTTTTGATAATATTTGTTCATCTGTATTCTATAGATTAAAGGAGGCACTAACATCAGCCCCAAATTTAGCACCATTCAATTGGACACTCCCATTTGAGGTCATGTATAATGTAAGCAACCAAGCTATAAGTGGCCATGATCGTAGCTTGCAATATAACAGACGAAGACAAGCCTCCTAAAATTAAGTTTTCACAGGTTATTTTAGACATTAAGGCCCCGGTAAAACCTAATTCTTACCCTAATAATTAAAGGACTATATAAGACAAGAGAAATGACCTAAAGGAAGATGGCCTCCATTTGCCACTTTGGGAAAAGCTAAGGAAGAGGAAGAAGGAAGAGAACGGAAGAGGGAGAAGGTGGATCTTTTGTTGTTGCTTTAACCTCCACTCCTCCTAAGTTATCTTTTCTTTTTTCCATCTTTTATTTCATTCATTTGATGTATGAGATGGAATTGATGATGATGAACCCTGGTTTAAGGATGTTCTAACTTATTTTAGGCATTTATACTTGATTTGATGTTAATCTAGTTGCTTTTGTTGTTAATGATGTTGGGTGTTGTGATTATTTATTGTAATTGCATGCTTTGGTAATAAATCTAGAGAGTAATCCGAATGCAAAATGATTAGGTTGGTTAATTAGAGTTAAACTATTTAATAGATGCAAATAATCAAATCGGTGATTATACGTAGAGAGATCTTATATGAGGACCTGATTGTTTATTAGAATGCTTAAAAACTAATTAGGTTGTGGATTGTTTTGTTAATCGAGAGATTACATGTTCAGTAACTCAACTAAGTTAGCATTGATGATAGGATAAATCTCCTTTCTCATAATTTGTTAATCTTCCTTGTTTGAATTTCAATTGTCAATTGGTGGTGTTGACATTTAATTTCTTGCATTAATTTAGAATTCTCATTTCAATCACTCCATATTCGATTGTTTACTTTTTTGTTTAGTTTTATTTTTATTTTATGTTTATTACACTTTTAGGCCTTAGACAAATTAGGATTTGATTAGTTCACTAATTCTTCGTGGAATCGACACCTCATATACTACATTTCGACTTGTGCACTTGTGGAATATTGAAGGTATTATAAGGTTAAAACTTACTCAACAATACCTCTCCACCCTACTTTGTTCACCAAACAACTCCTTAAGATGCATAACTACAGCAGGTGCATCCATGTGCTTATGCTGACTCTGAAGCTCTAAAGACTTGTTAGCCAACATCACACATGTAGTTTGTTCAACGTCATCAATATAACATTGATAACTCTCCTAATTCTCTTCAGTCGCATATGGACTAGACTGTTGTAGAATAGGAGTGTCAAGAACATTCAACTTTTCTTGTCTAAGAATAATTCTTAAGTTTCAAAACCAATCTAAGAAGTTAGGTCTAGTTTGCTTGTTAGCATCTAAATCTAGAAGAGCTATGATTACTTTAAAATTAAACGAAAAGATAAGCAAATATGTTACAGTGCTACTCTAAAGAGGTCAAGTCCTGATGCTCCTCAATGTCAGATTCGTACTCATCTTCTGATTTGATAACCAAAAGACATCAAAAGAGCAATTATTAGTTTTTACCCAAAATCAAATAAAATAAGGACTTTTATGACTATTTGACTAGCCCTACTATTTTATTCAATATATATCCCTCATTATTAAATTGAGAAATTATCAAATAATTTCATAGTGGGCTAAGATCGTATTGAAAAATAATTGATCTTGAGTTTGCTCAACAAACTAACTAAATTTAAATAAGACAGATAATAACTTTATCAATCACATCTTATGTGACTCCTAGATCTATTCGGTAACAATTCTTTGCCAAGTTATATTATATATATTAAACCTAACCCTATCTCTAAATTTATATGATCATGAGTTTGCTAATCCAATAATACAAATTTAGTTAAGTTGGACGTATTAATTTCAAATAAAACATAGTCGGGTTAAAATGGCCTTAAGTTTGCTCAACAAGCTATTCAATAATCAGATTTTATTCTTAAATAATAGAAGGCAACTATCACGTTCTTGATATGCACTTAATATGTAATTAAGGATTTAAAATTTCAAAAATATTTGGTCTTATTAAAATAATATAATCTCATTATATTTATAATTTCTAACATAATCTAATTATGAAAAATCATTTAAAACATTTGTGTGATTCTAATTATTAATTTGATAACTATTTTAATTTAATAATTTAACTTATCTAAAAATTAAAATAAATTCCAAAAATATTTCTAATGATAATTACTCCTTGAAAGCAATTTTCAAACATTTAGAAAAAAATCTTTTTCAATTTTATTAGGAATATAAATATTAATCAATTTAATCTCCATTAAACTAATTTAATTTAAACTAAGGCTTTAAAAATAAAAAAATGTCAAATAAAAAGGAATGGGAAACAGTGCACATGCCATAATCCTTTTTTTTTTTGGTGAAAGGAGAAGTACAAACATATTAAGCTACTAGGCGGGGAAAAGAAACCCCAAAGATATCCTCTAAAAGGATAGTGAAACAACCCACAGGCGGGTTGGGATACCAATAGATGCCGATGTCTAGAGATCTGGCATGGTTAGCTAGCCAATCCGCAGCTCAATTCGCTTCACAGTAAATGTGTCTAGCTTTCACAATCCATTGGCGGTGTAATAATTGAGTGATCCCCAAAAGTAACGCGTTATAAGGCATAGAGGATGGGGAGGAGGATGATAATAAATTGATGACGGTCAAGGAATCAATGTCCAGTTCCACCCTCCGGTAACCCAGACTCCATGCCAGTGATAAGCCAGAGAACACCCCCTAGAGCTCCGCATTTATTAGCTCATTACAGGAACATTTTTCTCTTATTATTTTCTTTTTTTTCCCTGCTACATAGTTGCATTAGCCATAGAAGTCATGTTACCTGGATAATTACTTCTCCGACTATAATTTCGGTTTGGTGTTTTTTTCTCTTGGCGATGCTATAATTGTTATGGGAATCGAGGACTTGTAATTTCCATGCATACCCACGTCACTTATATAATTGCTATAATAGTATGCAATTCTAATATATTAAAAGCTGACTACATAAAATCAGAAAAGGTAAATCAAACTACAGATTACAACAATGGAATCGGAGCAAAAAGAGTTGACAGACAAACAGTTACACGGAGTGGTTAAACGGCAACTAACAAAGGCCCCCCGAAAAAGAATCCATTGTCAAAGCCCTCGCCACCTTCTCTCTCTCTCTCTCGCGTAACACAACACCCACGCAGTCACGCATGGCCAAACCACCGGTCCAAGTCAACCCTTTTCATGTTATCTATCAAAATTGGCCAAAAGCTTAATATATACCCTCCATTCCTCTTTTTCTCTGCCTCCCTTCCATCGTCGTCTATTCGTCTTCGACTTTGGATATTTCTTTACCCTTTATCTTAATTTCTCTTTCTCGATCTCTCATGCTTAGGGATCCCAACTGAGGCTTTTGAGTTTACCTCTTGAGAGCAGCTAATAAGGGAATCAATGAGAAAGCCTTGCTGTGATAAACAAGACACAAACAAAGGAGCTTGGTCTAAGCAAGAGGACCAAAAGCTGATAGAATACATTCGAAAGCATGGTGAAGGTTGTTGGCGTAAACTTCCTCAAGCTGCAGGTTTGTAATTGTAAAAGCAACATTTTTCCGCGCAGATTTCCATATGAATTATGAAATACCTCATCAAAAGTTCGCATACATAGAAATATTCCGAAGTTAAAGGGAAGAAATTTAAATTCGCGTGCCATTTTTCACAATTTTAATCAGGCCTACTTCGCTGCGGTAAAAGTTGTAGGCTGAGATGGATAAACTATCTGAGGCCTGACCTTAAAAGAGGCAACTTTACTGAAGATGAAGAAGATCTCATCATCAAGCTTCATGCACTCCTTGGAAACCGGTACGATATATATGCTTAAACTCTCAGTTGCCTTGCAGTCCGAACAAATCTTTCCTAATCTTGTTTTGAGTTTTCCTTTTTCCAGAAGTTAGGGAAGGAATTAGTGAGTTTCAGCAATAGTTATCGAATTCAAAAGCCTCTTCTCCTCCGTTATTTGAATTCTAATAGAACTTCTAAAAGAAATCTATTGAGGGAACAATATAATACATAAATAGATCATTTTCGTCTGTGAATACATTTTCTTTCTTGCTTTTTCACAGATTAAAAGCAACAAAGAGGGTGTAACATAGTACTACCAGATTCTAGTTAAGGTGGCCCAGAAGAAGACAGAGAGCAAATATACACCTTCCGTTCACCATCCACTAGTCCAAACACAACATAAGTTCCGAGAACTCCCACACTTACCCCCAAAAACGAAGTTCCCATACCTTCTTTTCACCAATAAAAATGAAAATAACTCCCACAATGATCTAGAAATTAACAGATTAAGTAAAAAAGATGAGGTACATACGGGATTAGTTGTTGCTTATCTCAAACATAAGTTTCACAGTGGAAACTTTTATTCTGTAATGTTTGTGACCATGTTTTCAGATGAATTTAAGTCATCGTAATGACCTAAATTTGCTTCTTCTTCTTCTTCTTTTTTTTTTTTTTCTGTTTCTCAGATGGTCCTTGATAGCAGGGAGATTACCTGGACGCACAGACAATGAAGTAAAAAATTACTGGAATTCTCATCTAAGAAAAAAGTTAATAAACCGGGGGATTGATCCAAATAATCATCGTCTAAGCCATTCCTTTCCTCGCCTTCAAGACTCTCAAAACTCTGCCAGTGCAACTTCATCTGGCTTCAAAACTCAACCCAAAGTAGAACAACACTTGGCGAAACCGAACGCCGATTATGAACAAGTATCTGATGCAGCTAGTTCCTTGGAGGATGACCCATGTGGCTTATTGCCCGACCTAAACCTTGAAGTCACAGTGACAGCTCCAGCTTCTTCTTCCATCGCTAATGTTGAAGAAAAACGGAAGGATAATGGGTCTAATTTGTTGAGGGGACTAGATTTGAATCCTCCTTCGACGCTGCTTCTTTTTCAGTAATCTATTGGGTCCATCAATGGAATAGAACATCAGAAAAGGATATTTAATCGGGTGGGATTAATATGACTCAATTAGATGCCATGCCCCTCACTGATCTCCATAATTGGAGGAAACGGGTCTCATGTATTTAAATCCATTATTTTTAGCCAAGCTAGTTTGTCACCTTCAAGACACTCAAGATTAGATTGTTTCCAGGCAGGTTATCCACTTTAGGAAGGTGATTATCAGCAAACTTTCCACTGTATTCCTCTCACTAGATACATACATTTGATTAGTTCAGCATACGTGTATTATTTATCAAGAAGAAATCATATGCAGGTTTTATATTTCCGTATGTCAATATAATTTTGTGCCCCATTGGAATACAATTTCTTACCTTATGCTTCAGCATTTTCCGTTTCCAATACCAGAATATAGGGAATATGTAAGCAATAATATGTATAGTCAATGAAATAAAAGTTGGGCGAAGTGAAAATTAACAAATTCCAAGGGAAAAGGTATTTTGTCAGTAAGTAGATGTTTGAAATACCATTCCCAAAGCAGATGCATGGTTTACCCTTGATGCACCAAAAATTGCAAAACATGCACAAAGAAAGTAAGAAATATGGCGGCAATAAACATCGAATGGCAAATTAAAAGCATTACATGATTATGTCAAACTAATATGATTAAAAAAAACGGTATTTAGTTCAGTGAAAATGATGAAACTTTTTCCATATGTTAAAAGAATTGTGGTTCAATGTTCAAACTGTACTTATTATAATAACAAAATGTTTACTTAATTATGCACATTAAGCCAAAATGATTGTGCAGGAGACCCCTATCCCCCTGGATATCTCCTAAAGAATTCGATACAAGGGCAATGATTCTATATGATCATTACCATGTGGTCCTGTGACAGGAAGGTATGAATTCTTCCCCTATCTAGTTTGTCGGAAATTCTGATTGGTTCAAGGAGTACGGTAGAAATTGTTGCAAGTATTTCTTTCAAAAGTAAAAGAAAATGTTGAAATACTGTCATTGTCCATCTGAAGTCCAAGAATACTAGAAAAAGAAAAATACCAAATCCCAGTGGACGTTTCCGATTTGCAGTTACGGTATCACAGTAAACTGATTATTCTGAGAGATTGTTATAAAGCAGCTTTTTCAGAGTCGGTGGATATGAAGGATTGTTGAAATTGTAGTTACAAGAGGTGAGATTATAGCCAGATGCTGCTCAAATACCGGACATTCAACGAAACGAGTGGTGGGAAGCTCATTAGATTATTTATGATGCTACCTTCTGGTTTAATACTCAGGTTGGTAGTAGCTGCATGTGCTTCAAAACCACCAACTAACAGAGATTCCAGGGCGTGTTTGACTCTGTTCTCTGATGAAAACTTTCACCGGCAGCTCATTGTCATCAATGCTAATCCATCTACCATTCAATGGAAAAGGAACCTAATTAAATGATTACGTTCAAGGATAATCCTCAATTTTCTCCACAATCTTTTGCTTTGACATACATATATGTTACCCTTAAAATGATGATACTCCATAGTTTGCATTCTATTGTAATGCTCTAATTAACTTTCTAAAGCAAACCCTTTAAATATTAACTTGTGTCTGATACTACAGTTTGAATGAGTTGAGTTTCGATAAAGGAGGGACGTAATCGCTATTGATGTTATTATTGCTGCGGCAGTCAACACTGTATTTAAAATCCTGATTCAAGGTTTTTCTTTTGTTTAGTTCGGAAGACTCGGAAGAAAGACAATGAAAGAAAATTTGGTCACTTTAACACCTCCAGGTTGTTCTCTTGTAGCCACTAAGATAAATAGTAGTGGAAAACTCTTGATGAAGAGACAGTAATCCACTATTAAAAATGCTGATATGGATACAGAATATCACTGGTTACATTATTAGGCAGTTTGTAGACTGTTAAATGTCAACGATACGGAAGTTCATGCAACCTAACGTTGGAGAACCAAGGTCGGAGAAGACGTAAGAACATCAAACTAACTGGGAAAAGACTGATTCATTCACTCAATATACATATTTTCAACTTCAAATCTTCACATATATATGATCTCAGCAACAACTTTTATTTTTTGGCTAAGCACGACCATGAAAGGTTAACATGGCATCAAGTTAGCAAATTAGTAAGCCTGTTTTCTCAATTTAAGAAGCATTGCTTATAAAACTAAAAGTAATATAAGATGTTAGAAAAGCCAACAATGTTAAAGAAACAACTACGCTGATGAGTAACAGAAATTTTATTAAGTTTAGAGTAAAAGACACATAATTAAATTCATTGCAGTTTAACTAACTTCTAAAAAATCTTTTAAATTTTAAATATTTGAAAAAGGTTTTATACTTTTACTTTTTCAAAAAATCTTTTTCTCTTAATTTTTTGTTAAAAATTAATGATAAAATACACTTGATATGAATAGTATAAATTGATCAATCTAATATTTGTATGACACCACAATAGAAGTCAGTGTTAGAGATGAAATTTTAGTTGCATAAATCGTCGCCAAATCCCAATGGAAAAAAACTATAGGATACGTTTTCACTAAATCATCGCTAAATATTTGTTTGCTAAGAGCCATATGAGTAGCTAAAACTGATAGGAGACGATATTAGAAATCATCGCCACCAAAAAGTTTTTGATTCGCTTGCTTTTGTTGGCAAAAAGTTATTAGCTATAAAACTGATTTTATAGCTAAAATTTTTTGCAATACGTAGCTAATTATTTTAGTAGCGAAAGCTTAGCGTAGTCAACATGTATTGGCGACGATTTGATAGATGTAGCAAAAATAATTTTGCTGCATTTTTTAAAACGTAGCCAAAACTTATTAGCAACAATTTGTAAAACGTAACCAAAACTTTTTAGCTACGTTTTGGAATTTTACATCATATACAATTATTAACGGAAACGGAACCATTGGAAATTACCGACAGAAAATTATGTTATGTTGGTAAAATTGTCACGAAAAATTTCAATTTACAACGGAAAAATTTCCGTCGGTAAATATGGAGAGAAATCAACCTGGTAAATTTTTCGACGGAATATAGCGACGGTAAGAAATGTCCGTCGGTAAAGAAAGAAGGAATGCTTAGTGGGATAAATAAGTTTTGAGTTTATCGACAGTAGTTCGTCGGTAAATTTTAGTCGTAAACGTCGCATTTGCTTTTGGTTCAGCATTTTAAAATAACGAAAAGTTTTCGTTTAAACTAAATCGAACGCAACTGCCCCCCCCACCATTTTCCCTCGTCCATCGCAACCCCATTTTTTTCTCTCTTCTGTTGTCGCCGTCCAATCGCACCTCTCGTCGTCCCACCGCACATCATCATCGTGCCACCTTGCATCCTCAGCGTGCCACCATCCTCGGCTAGGCAATATCGTCATCTCTATCGCTACCGAAGGCCACCGCTCGTCGCTTGTCCTTGCTGCCGTCGTCGCATCTACTTCAGGTATTGTATAATCGTATCTCGTGCACAACACGTCGTCACCGTCACTGTCCTATATATGTATAGTTCATTACGACGTTGTTCAGTTCTGTAAATGTGGAGTTGGTTCTGTAAATGTGGAGTTGGTTCTGTGAATGTGTTGACAGTGAATTTTGTCTCTTTCTAAACGAAGTCCATTGTTAAACTTCTTTGTTAGATACCTTTCAATCTTCATTTCTCATGTATGCTTTTAGTTTATTTTTTTA
>JANZLH020000067.1:3355082-3375345 GCA_026770325.2 Erythroxylum fimbriatum
TACAAAATAAAATATAGTTAAAATTAATAAAAGTGCTTTTTATTTTTATGCTGCCAAACAGTCTACTGTATGAAGCTCTTTTTAAAAAGCTGTTTTTTTAATTGACAGCCAAACAGCCAACTGACTTTTAAAAAAAGCTCTTCTCAGAAAAGCTCTACTGACAAAAGCTCTACTGATAAAAACTCAACCAAACGGGCCATAAGTTTATTTCATTACCTTGTGGTGGACAAAAATAATAAAATAGAAATGGTAACATCTTGAAAATTTATTATATAGATTGGAGATGGGTGTGTAATCTTTCTTGATTGTTGGTGCAATTAGGCTAAGTGAATCTTCATCGGGCCATGAAACACACAAAGTGCTCCGAATCGATGAAATTGGGTGTGATCAACGAGAAGAGGATTTGCAGTTTAATGATCCACGTGAGAGTTCGACCCACATGCCTTAATTAACTACAACACAAATCAAAGAAGATTAACATGAGTCCAGATTTTCTATTCAGTTTTATGGTATCTTATTCTATTCAATAAATTTCAGTTATTTATTTTATACCGACCTCACGTTTATTTATGCGAGACTCACGCGAAACGCACATAAATAAATGGTTGAGATTCATTGAATATAATAAGACACCGTAAAATTGAACAGAATATCTTATCTCATAAATGATACCGTTTCTCCTTTTTATCTTTTGTGGGCTTTTCATGGCCATTGGCCACTCACGTTCTTTGATGATTATTATTTAATACGTAATTAGACAAATAAAAGAACTCATTAATACAAATTTTTTAACATGCTTGAGCCATTCCTAAAGGACAAAGTGATGAGAAAAAATGACAAGTAGGATTCCGTATGTTCAAAGATGTCTACTTATTTGTAACCAAAAATTAAAAAAAAATTAAAAATTGTCTACTTATTGATTCTTAAATTCACCAATGTATGATTTATCTCTTAAATGGAAGCAACTTAAATTCTAGGATCGGGTGGTTCGTTAATTCCAAAAGTTGGAAAAATAAAAACAAACAATTAATTAAAAGTGATTAATAATTAGTTATCACATTTTTACATGAGATTTGACACTAATTTTCTCTATTACACATAATTTATTAGTATTATTTTGAAAATAATTTGAATTGTAAAATTAGGAATTTACCAATTGAATTACTGGCAACTTAAAATAATTTAATTAGTTTCATGCAAATTAATTAATGATTAAAAAATTCAACTAGTTTGTTCGGTTCAATCTTAGAAATCTTACGTCAAACTTTTCAGTTCGATTTAATTTAATAAAAAATATCTCTTATTTTAAAAAACTAATCAATTTATTAATTAATCGTTCAATTTTTTGAAATAATAAGTTTTATAATCCAAAATAAATCAATTCTTTTCATCTAATAATTTTTTAATTAAAATTCTTTTCTTTCAATCACATTTTAATTTTTTAAATTATATTTAATCTTTAGCAAATTTTATAACAATTTGTTATCATTTAAATCTTAAATCTTTATACAAATTATAAATAATCTCTTTATCTATATTTTTACGATGAAGTTATATATTCTGTAATTAGTATAATCATTTATAATTATAACATAATTAGCAGTCATAATTAAAAATTTTGAGCAAGAACTCAACAACCATATCCATTTTTTAACTTAAGATTTATTCTCAGATCGAGTCTCTTCCCCCTCGTGCAACTTAGTTGTCTTCCTTTTATATTCTACTCTTCTTCTCTATATTCCATATCATCTTCTATTAACACTACCAGCACCCCACAAAAATGGTGCGAGTTCGGGTGTTCATTCGCTCCCTGTCGTTTCCAAACCGTCTCTCGAAGTCGAAGCCACCACGCATTACTCACAACTTTAGATCAGTCAGTCTTCCATGCAGATCACACCCCTTGATTGCCCAACTCAGGTCTGAAATCAACGACCTCAAGATTTGGGTTTCCATGCCCCAAGATATCACGTCCGTTTGGATTTCCGATGGTCTGAAACGGCTCAGAGATGTTAATGAATCTTTGGGTTACATCATCCAGCTTCCTCAAACCCAAGAGTCTCTCCGCAACCACCGAAAATGGGTAGACAAGCTTCTTGACGATTTCCTCCGGTTCATTGATGTTTATGGAATCTTCCAAAGTACGGTTCTGGGGTTCAAAGTCGAGCAACTCGCTGCCCAAGTCGCTGTTCGGAAGAGAGACGACTCTAGGATTGAGTCGTACGATAAAACCCGCAAAAAAATGGCTAAGCAGATGGCTAAACTCGTGGCCAGAATTCGAAGTACAGCACATGATTCTTCAGTTCCTAGATTGAGTTCGGTGCCTGTTTCGGACAAGGAGCTGGTTTGTCTTTTTTCAGATGTCAGTGAAGTGACGGTGCTGGTTTCGGTGGCGCTTTTCAGAGGAATCTTAACGTCTTTATCACCGAAAAAATTTCCATGTATGGAGCTGAGGAGGATAGGGAAGAAGACAAAGAAAGTTGAAGTTGAACGAGGAATCGAAGAGTTTGAAGAATGCAGAGTCGAGAACCTGTGGGATTTAAGAAAGAAAGAAGATGATGAGATCAAAATGGTTCTCGGAAAGATGCAAGAACTTGAGTGGTGCATTGGAGATCTTGAAGCTGGTGGTGAGAGGCTTTTCAGGAGCTTCATTAATACCAGAGTTCTACTCCTTAACACTTTGATTCAATAGATGTTCATTCTTTTCTTGCAGAACAAAATCGAACATACTATTTTGAGTCATGTAATCTACGCCTTCTGAGCTACAGCTCGTACATGAATATATATGTAAATGAAAAGAATAAATAATATATAATTTACCATATTATGCTTGCATATGTTACCATAATAATTAAAAACCAAAATCATCTTCTTCATCAAGACCTTTAATTTGAGATAATGCAAGAATATAAAGACAACCATGATGGTTCCAGTCATTGGCATTGCTTCTCTGCAACTTGGTCTCCATTGAAACTAGACATTCTGCACCGCCACAGACATTGACAGCAGAATTTAGCTCACACAGTTTCAATTCCTAACTGAAAACGGAAAGATATGTGTGAGAGAGGAGAGACCGTTTTATAATTGTGGTCCCTTAATCTTAAATGAACCTATCTTGTGCCTGCTGTGCTGGTAATGGAAGAGAAGACAAGAATTAGTATCATGCAAGGGACTGCTTGTTAGATTCCATGATTGACACTGTTTTTGTCCTGATTAACATAATGGTGATGCTAACTCTTCATAATCTACCAGTCTAAGAATTTGAGAGGGATGTATTGTTTCCAAATGAAGGACATCCAGGATTTCTTAACATGCTTGGTCTAAAATAACTCATACATCTTCTGAGAAGAAGGCACGCCATGAATGCACAATTGTTCCAGATGTTGAATAACCACTGAACTCGGCCCCAACTTTTTATGCAGGATATCCCGAAGCCAAACAACCTTTTTCAGTGAAGGAGAAGTTCGAGGGTGGAGAACCAACTCCCACACGGTAGTATTCTACAGGTATACTTCATGAACCCAACGAACCTAAAGGGAATCAGCCTTCACATGTATATTCCATAAGACTTTGGTGAGCAATGCGTTATTCCAAGTCTTACAATTTTTTAAATCCAATCCACCTTCATCCTTAGGCATACAGAGTGTATCCCACGCAACACGAAAGTGTCAACCACCCCACAAAAACACCCTGCACATAGAAGTAATCCACTTCAAGACTGCATTAGGAATTGGGAAGGCTTGTAACCAGAAGGACAAGACTCCTTGTACTACAGAATTAATGAGCATAGATCTGCCCGCATAAGAGAGTTAATGTCGTTTCCAAGCAGTCAGATAATTTTCGATACTATCACGCAAGGTTTTGAAACCTGAACCGAATATCAAATTGGAGGTCTTATTGGTCACCGGTTTAACCATCGGTTGAATCGGTGTGACATCATAATTACGCAATAATTATATTTAATTATATATAATATTAGTAATATTAAAAAATAAAAATATACCAAATAATATAAAAAATATTTAAAAAATAAAAAAATTTATTGAACCAATGGTCGAACCAGTTTGACCAGTACCGGTTCTTACCAATTTTCACTGGTTTAATTGGGGACTGATTTTTAAGGATCACCCGAACCGAATAGCTGATCGGTCATTGGTCGAATCGGTCGAACTGACCGGTCCGGTCCAGGTTTTAAAACCATGGTATCACGTAACACTGAATATTGACTCACAAATACACGCAAAGTGGCGAGGGGATTCCCAGATATCTGACAGGGAATTCTGCAATGGGGTACTCAACTATATGAAGTAAGCTGTTCTTAACATAGTCATCCAGTCCAGCTAAGTAGATATTGGATTTAGGAATACTGACTTTCAAGTCAGCCACCCATTCAAGATCATGAAGTGTGGCTAAAAGGATACCAATAGAAGCAGCATCTCCTCGAGAAAATAACATCAAGTCATCAGCAAAGGCAAGATGAGTAATTCCAAGGAATTTACACTTCAGGTGGAAGTGGAAAGAATCAGTGCAGATACGAGTTTTAAGCATCCGGGAGAAGTATTCTAAGCCAAGAAGGAATAAAGTAGGTGACATAGGATCACCTTGCTGTAAACCCCGACAGCCTTTAAAGAAACCATGCAAAGTCAAGGGATCTGTTTTCTGTTTTGTGAAGAGGATGTTGCTTAACTTTTAGGCGAAAGGAATCTCTACAAGGCACAACTTTTAGGTGAAAGGAATCTCTACAAGGCACAGTTCGATTGCAGACAAGCCAATGCTTCAAAGAGGAAGACAAACAATTGCGATTTCTTCAAGAAACTGAGTTCACCAAGTCATGGTTCGATATGTATAATATAACTACAGTCACTGTCTTTCCTAGGAATTGGGACACTGCCTGACCATAATATGAGGAGAAAGCCTGTTCTTCACGTCACCATCCGAAATAACCACGAACAGCGAGCAACTAGAGCTATTACTCACATGGACAAAAAATTTCCGATAATGCACAAATAGAATCTTATTCCTTCCTTAGAAAAAGCATTTATGCAAGCACAATTCGCTTATCCTGATGCTCTAGCCAAGCTGAATATGCACAAAGATGAAAAAATGCTTCCTTTAAGAGAAACTTCACCTATATACAGCCTCCTATGTTCCTATCAATTCCGAAGCGATTCAACATTTGATCTCCTTTTATATGTGTAAGCCTTTGCGAAATTTATAAATACAACATACTTTCATTATCAGAGGTCTACCTAGGCAACGTAGAGCTCCGCCTTCCCATCGATAAACAGACTCATGAACTCTTCTCCATCAACAGTTTCTTTCTCTATGAGGAGTTGAGCAAGTTTGTGGAGGATGTCAATGTGAGTTGTAACGATCTGCTTAGCCCTTGAATATGCTGTCTCCACTAGCTCCCTAACTTCTGAATCCACCACATCTGCAGTTGCCATGGAGTAATCTTTCTGGGATGACATCTGCATAAATAAAACATGTAAAAGTAAGGATTCAATCAGAATGTTAACAGTCATCCACTTGATGAACAGAAATCAAATTCTTTGAAAACAAGTTTGACCACCACCTGTTGGCCCAAGAATGGATTGCCACCAGGTCCGCCAATGGCAACTTGTCCGATCTTTTTACTGAAACCGAATCTCTCTACCATCTGCCTTGCCACCCTTGAAACTTGCATGAAGTCATTTGATGCTCCTGTAGTCACGTTTTCCTCACCAAAAATTACCTCCTCAGCAACCCTGCACAATGACGAGGGAGGAGATTTGTCATATAAATCAGGTACACGAGTTCAGGTACATAAGACATCAGCGTTTCCTCTTATTTATCGTGCCTACTTGCAAAAAGAGCAAATCAAAATCAAAGTTCAAACACCAAAGAAGAGTTCAACAACATCTTGACAACTCTCTGTCAGCAACGGAAGTAACAAAAATGGGTTCATTGACCATCATTAACTGACCTTCCACCAAGTGCAACAGCCATCTGATTCTCCAGGTAGCTTCTGCTATACAGTCCAGACTCGAGCCTCTCCTCGCTTGGAGCAAAAAAAGTAAGACCACCTGCTTGGCCACGAGGAATGATTGATATCTTCGCGACAGGATCGTATTCAGGCATTAAAGCACCAACTAAAGCATGTCCTGCCTCTGCAAATTGGGGAGTAAGGTACTTAGCATTCCAAGTCCTAGAAAATGGAAAACTAGAAAGAATACTTCTCATTGCCTACCATGATAAGCTACTAGCCTTTTCTTCTCATCTGATACAACAGCATTTTTCTTCTCTGGTCCAGCAATAATTCTCTCCAGAGCATCAGAAATCTCATCCTTGCTAATTTCCTTTAGGTCCCGCCTAGCCGCAAGAATAGCCGCCTCATTCATCAGGTTTTGCAAATCAGCTCCGGTGAATCCAGGGGTTCTCCGAGCTATTTTTTCGAAATCAACATCCTTAGCAAGTGCTTTTCCTCTAGAGTGCACCTATAGTTTCAAAGCACAAACTTAAGCTTGGACTGCTAAATGCAAACGATTCATCATAGATTAAAACAAGAACCTATTCATTACAGATCATACATGATCTTCTTTCCCAGTTAAAACAAAAGATTACACCTTTAAAAGCAAGAAGGCAACAAGCACGTACCTGAAGTATCTTAACCCTTCCAGCAACATCAGGCCTATCTACTGTAACTTGCCTGTCAAACCTTCCAGGCCTTAACAAAGCCGCGTCAAGAACATCAGGTCTATTAGTAGCAGCCAACACAATAACACCTGAGTTACCGGAAAACCCATCCATTTCAGTCAACAACTGATTGATAGTCTGCTCTCTTTCATCATTTCCACCACCAAGCCCAGCCCCCCTCTGCCTACCTACTGCATCAATCTCATCGATAAACACAATGCACGGCGCTTTTGACTTTGCCTTTTCGAACAAATCTCTTACTCTCGACGCCCCAACACCAACAAACAGCTCCACAAACTCTGAAGCTGCACACGAGAAAAACGGCACTCCTGCTTCTCCGGCAACAGCTCTCGCTAGCAGAGTCTTCCCTGTCCCTGGTGGGCCAACCAACAAACAACCTTTTGGGATTTTGGCTCCTAAAGCTGTGTACTTGTCTGGGTTCTTCAAGAAATCGACAACCTCTTGAAGTTCTAGTTTTGCTTGGTCCGCTCCGGCCACGTCAGAAAATGTCACTCCGGTCTCCGGCACCTCTTGGAACTTCGATTTCGATCTTCCAAAGTCCATCGGTCCACCCAACCCGCCTGGTCCCCCGGGACCGCCCTGTGCTCGCCGGAAAAGGAAGAACAATCCAGCGAAGGCGAGGAATGGGAATAGTAGGTTACCGATAAAATTGAAAAGTCCGTTACCGGAGTCGCCCTCTGAGACGGAGATATCGACTCCGTTCATGGCCAGAATGTCTATGAGGTCAGGGTCGTTGGGGACAACCACGGTGGCGCGACGGCCGTCGATGGCGGTTAGTTGGAGGGCAGAACCGTCTTTGCTGAACCGGACTCTCTCCACTTTCCCTTTCTTGACTGCGTTGAGAAACTCGCTATAACGCCATTGACTGCCTTCTGGGATATCAGAGATCGATTGGGACTGTGGTTTCGGGGCTGTGAGAAGAAGATTTTGACCGAAAGGTGAAGTATTTGACTGGTTTGGATTGGTGGGTTGTGCTTCGATTACAGGAGGTGGTTGTGCTGGCGGAGTGGCATTATCTAGAGCTAAGGCTTGTGGGGTTAGTGAAGAGAAGAGCAAAGCAGCCAAACTGGCTTGTGATGACAGAGATTTCAGAGAATCTTCACTGGGCTGTTTCTTTCCGAGAATTGATCTAGCTAATTGGGTTTTCCTTCTGGGGAAGAGTGGTGGTTTGGTTGTTTTTGGTGTTGGAGGAGAAATTAGAACATTGGTACCGAAGAAGTGAGAAGAAAGCTGTAAAGGGTTGGTTGTGGAAGCCATGGTGGTTATGGCTGCTGCTCAGCGACGTGACAAGACTTGGAAATGCTTTCGCTGGCTGAGTTTAAGGTTGTTCTGAGTTTAGTCCAGTTTATGTTGAGAAGACACAACCTTGGTTAAACGAAAGCCATGGATTTTGGTGTTGCTTAGGTTGCGCTACGTGTGTGTCAGAAAATCCAGTCGTTCCTGTTTATGTCTAATTGATAATTTATGCATTGAAATTGGCCGTAGTTTTGATTCCATACATAACTCTAGTCTTCTCTAGTCTTGTTTAGGTGTTGGACTACCGGTTTGTGGATCAAACCCGAATCCGACTATAGCTCAATCAATGAGTCCAATTTTAAGTTTAATATATTTGAAAATTTTAATCGGCTAAAAATGTATTTTAAACAACATTTTCCATAAAATTCAATTTCAGTCAAGATATTTTAAAGCATTTAAACTGAAATATAATATTTTTAAAATATTCAAAACATATTTTAAATGGAAAGAAATTTGAAAAAATTATTTTTCTATAAGTTAAATAGTATATTAATGCTGGCATAATATTATTTTATATTTTTAAATAAAAAGTAGGTCTTATTAATACATAATTAATCTTTAAAATTAATCAGAAAGTGACTTGGCAATAGTTTGAAGTCCATGGTTCCGAACCTTATCAAAGCCCAATCTGTCTTGCCAAGCGGAGGCTGAAGCCGGTGAACTTGACGAAGTAGATTCTGAAATCATAACTCTTCAATCTTCTGCAGGTTCATCATGAATTTGACCGATAGCTGGCATTTCAGACAACTATACACGAAGCAGAGGAGATGGAAAGTGTTTACAGGCAATTAGTGAAAAGACATTCTGGTTATGCCTGATTCTGGCAGAACGGAACGTTGCCGTTTGAATCCATGAGTCGGCTGTTCTCTGTAATGACTTCGACATTGAGATCCCTGCAAAACAAAGAAGGCACGTCGGGGGTTGTGTCCCGATTAGCCCCTCCGATGCTCAAGTTAGTCTTTTGGTGAAGGTGAGGCTGCTGAATATAGAGAGCTAGGTTATGATTGCATACCTTTGTCACGGTAGAACTATACCTTATATATGGAGCAATAGCTAGGTTTAGGTTTAGATCTTTACGTGTGCATGGGAGTCTCTCTCATGCGGACGGGCTAAGGGGGGCATGGATCGGGCTTGGGTTTGACCTCTTTAACGAATGGATCGATCAGCCCACGGGTCGTTGTGACTGAGTCCAGGCCCAATACGGCCGACCCGACCACTTACAAAATATTTATATAATGAGATTGAGATTAAATATGATGTGGGGAATGACACACACACACACACACACTCAATCTATTGCATGATTAATTAACTATTAAGAAAAGCTATATCCTTTTAACAAATATACATCAAAGTGTTCTCAAAGTATACTAGTCATATAGATTATTAGTTAAGTATGAAAGTTAGAGAACCTAGACATATTTATCCTATCATATGTGAGTGGGAGATGTCAGAAACCACAAGGTCACCCATAAAGATAAGAAGTTAACTATTAATTATTCTCGAAATGAGTAATTAACAATGGATTACTATTTAGAATTATAGTTATTAACTCTACTAGTATTATAGAATGAGAAGCTTTATAGTATATAACAAGGTGTGTAAGTGTCTAGTTTGCTTAGTTATCCAAAAAAAAAAGGAAAAAAAAAAGGCTTCAACGTATAAAGGACATTTATACTATGGTTAAGAGGCTAGTAGTTCTATTCTCTTTTTATGATCGATGGCATATGCATATAAGTTAATATCCTATTTTTATGTTAGTTACTAACATATAATTGCTTTATAATCTAATACTTCATCCTAACTACATAAATGGGATAACTAAAGTTTATATAAATTTTTTCTCAAGTCTAAATTATAAGAAGAGGAACAACCAAATAATAAACTAGGTTATGTTTTATTCACATACATAATATAGAATAATGGTTTTGAGAGTAGTTTGTAGAATAACTGAAGTATATATAAATATATACATTTAGTGCAATTTATGGAATCACGATCCTAATTAAGTGTTTATTTTAATAAAATTAATTGTAATCAAGAAATATTTGCTTCAATAGATTAAGAAAATTTATACAAGTGAAACTGAATAAGCTCTCCATATGAGCTTCCATTAAAAAATTAATGTAAAATTATCTGTATATATGGTTTATGAAGGAAAAGGACTCACAAGGAGGTCGAACGAGAAAAGAGGTGAAAACATATTTCATTTTTACATATATTGTTTAGAAAATAAGGATTGGAAATAATTTGAAATTTTTTATTAGATAAAATATATATAACTCAACATATTTGAAAGTATAAAAGAAAGTTCTTTTGGAGAAAAAGATGTGATATTATTCAAAATAAACTTAAAAATATCATAATAAAATAGTGGAAAACAAATTTTTTGAGGCTACATGCAAAGTAGAATAAAAGGATCTATAAGCTATAATAAAATGGATAACATAATCAAACTATGAAGCTAAACAGAAAAAAAAAAAAAAAACATGCTAAGTACAATAATTAGAGGTTTTGTTTAGTTATAGATGTATTTTGTTTACATAAAGAATTTCTCCTGTCTAAAGCACAATTAAGGATAAGAGTTACGAAGCCCTTATATAATATTGCTTGAAAACTATGTTGTTACATATAGCCCAAATGGTGTATGATCAAAAACTAAGAAAAAAAATAGAAAATGGCTTTAGTAAGGTCTATAAAGTTAAGATAAGTGACCTAAATTATAGTGTTATTCCAATTCATATGTTTCCGGTGGATATTTGATGGTATTATAATAGATACTAGATAATAAGTATAGGGGCAATTAAAGAAAATGTGAGTGTAACTTTCCTCACAAAAGTTATAAGTGGATATTTCATTATAGATAGAATCATAGAATAAAATACTGAATATATTGAAAGTATATGTAATTAAAGAAAACATGGTCATTTGAAATGAAATCTAAAACTATTAGATTTTGGGATTGCTTTTTTAAGAATTAGAGGAAAGACTTCATGTACAAACACAAACAAATAAGGAAAATGATGGTCTTATTATCTTAAAGTTTTAAGGCAAAAGATGGTCTTGTCGTCTTAAAGCTCTACTTCCCATAAAAATCTTACGTATTTTTATTATTAACTAAAATAGAATAAGAAGTGGTGGTAATGTAATGATTGATACAAGTTATAAAAATATATAGGAAGCTAAAGGCTTTCAAATTGGAAAGAGACACATCTTATTTAAAGATGTCAAAAGCTTTAGAGAAATTAATTTTTAGAGGACATCTTCTTATACTGGTGTTTTTATGGTAATCTCTGAACCATTCTTGAGCCAATAATAATTTATCACTAATACATCTATACAATACAGTAAATTTAAGAAGAGTTAACTAAGGGATAAAACTAACTAACTAAGGGATAAAACTAACTTCAATATTTCAACTAGAATATTAAAGAAAAAAAATCTCTTTAGAGCCTCTTTGGACTAAGATATTGTGAAAAGAAGAAGCATTGGTATTCCAATCCTTAAGCCAATATAGCTAGCCTTTTTTGTGAAGAAAAGATGATTATCTAGACCTTAATTATATGATATAATAAGATCTTTCTCTTGATTCCCTAATTATGTCTTAGAGGGGTTTCAATAAGATTGAATCGCTTGTGAGAGAGTATCTCCTTGGATAAAGACATATTAATCAATGTGTCACTTATACCATATTTGTTTAAAGCTTTCAGGTTCTCTTTAATAACCTTAAGTTTCTAAATGTAAATAACTATTTGGAAAGCATATAAGGGAGTCTCCCAACCCCTTTCTAAAGCTTCCTTGAAACCATCATAATTGACAAACAAGTTATTAAATTTAAAAGGTCCTTCCTGATGAAATGGTTATAGTGAATTCTAAACACAACAGATGAATGATATGAAACTTTTGGAGATTCAAATGGAGCCTAAGATTCTAAGAAATTTTATAGCTGATCCATGTTAACTAGAGCCCTATTAATCGTTCTGCAAATGAAAGCCTTACCTAATTGTTTATTACTTTAGGTAAAATGATTTCAAATATAGTGGAAATCCTCCATAGGTAAGCTATTTAAACACTCTCTTAAATTAATAATGCTTCAATATTACTTATATAAACCTCTTTCAGACTCATTTTAATTGATGAGAGTTGAAACCCCAAGAAACATCCAAGGTGCGATATATTGTGAACTAAGCTAAAGCATGGCTTTTTAGATATTTTTCCTAATGGAGAATTTATTGGAGGCTTTAAATAAATATTATATACACTATGATTGAGAGATATAAATAAGCATTTCCAAGTGAATGAATTGATTAAAAAAAAAGAGTAAACAAATGGATGAGCAATAAAAAGGATCCTATAAAATAAGTATTCTATAATAGAATATAAAGGTGGAGTTGTTAACAGAGAATAATAACATTATGTGATCTTATTTTGATTTCTAAATGACTAGCAACGAAAGGTTTAAAATGAGAAAAAAAAATTCTTACAACAAATTTCTTAATAGAACTATTGATCCCCTGAATATCCCATATAACAAAGTTCATTTAGATGGAGAATGCTAATATTCCTCTTAAAACTTTGTTTTTTTTTTCCTTTTTCTCCAACTGAGGAAGGGCATCTAAACTAGGATTAAATATGATTAAAGGCTGAAGGTAAACTTTAAGCAACCTTAATAAGTTCAAATGGATTTTCCACTTTAAAAGAAAGATTCTTAAATCTAATGTTTTCAATAATTGCATAATTTTTTAAAGACTGAATTGACGAAATGGATAAATAAAACTATGGAATAGATGTATCATCTCTAAAAATTGTAACTATTCTTTCCAAAGAGGGGATGGCTTATTTTGCATCATTCATAAGTGACCCAACTTGAAGAGGAGCATCAGATGACCCTATCAGTTTAATAAAGTCGTCTTTAGAAAACAATTTACCTGTTGGCCTCTAATGATTCTTTTGTTACTATTTAGGGGTTTTGATTGCTAAAAGAAACTAACTTCATCCAAGATCATACCAACATCCTTTTTTAAGCTTATGAATCTTGATTGTCTCTAGTAATGCCTTCTTCAGGTTTACTTTTGATGTAAAGTCTTGTATAATCAATCTCTTTTCATTGAAGTTATGAATTTTTCTATGCAAATAAGAATGCCAATGGCAATAGCATGATGGTTTTAGCCATTATTGTTTTAGTATTCTAGATGAATACTATGAAAATTGGTCTAAATATAAAATAAGACTAATTGTACTATTCTAACTCTAGGTGTCTCTTTCTTAAAAAGGTATAAAAAAAAGAGCCACATAGCAGGAAAAAGGTTCAAGCCTTTAGAGCATGAGAGAAAGTAGGCAAAAAGTTAAGGGAGATATTTAGAGAAAGAGGAGTAGTATAAGATAAGTATTAACTGTAATGCTCCCAAAAATTCTTAAACTACAATTATCCAAATAGTTCCCAAAGCATATCATTAATACCAAAATCCTCATTAGATCCAAAAGAAAGATGTTCGTCAACTACAAAAGTATTCTATACAAACACAACTACCCATAACTATCATATTCAAAAATATATAAACTAAAACAACTTTATTTAATTAATTTGCTGGCCTCACCTAAACTCCACTTTATCACTCCTGTATACTTGAGTTATCGTAATCTCTCGATCTCCTAAAAGACATAGTGGCAAAGGGTGAAGTGCCTACTTAGTAAGGGTGACTTACCATGCCCTTAAAATCAAATAACTCAATATATGCATATAAAACTTAGTCAAGTGATTAAAACATTCATATAATATGAAGATACACATCATTAATCAATCTACCCGAACAATTAACAAATATCCAAAATTTTAACAATGCAACGATTAACACTAACATTAATATATATTTTTCATTTATGATTTATCTCATAATTAACTTAACTGTCTAGGCTTTGCTTAACTTAGTAAGCTTATGTTCAATGGTCTGACAACTCATCTCTACTCATCATAATCCCTCACCAAGCGGAAATGTAATTAAATGTATAAATATCGACACAGGGTACCTTCATTTTTCAATTTGACTTGGTACCTCAGTACTACTCCAGTACCTAACCATCGGCACAAGATATTCCCAAGATTTAGAATATACGGTACCACTCCAGTACCTAGCTATTGGCATAAGACATCCTCAAGACTCAGGATGCCTCGGTACCTGCTTCACAGAGAGATACCTAGTCATTGCTCGCTCATGTCTAAATAAGCTATCAATCTATGACCATCGAATGTAATCTATCTTAGGCAAGTCATATATTCTTGATTTCACTATTTATTCACAACCTATTATCAACCAGTCTCTAATTAACACATTTTTGCTTAATTAACATGTGATACACCTGATAATACATAACAATATATAAAAGCAAAACACCTTATACTTTGTTAATTATTTTCTAAATAAATAAACATAATTCGTATATGTAACTATTAATAATTAATTTAATTAATGACTAACTCAAAATATGAATCACTATAAAAATAATTTATTAACAAACAATATGGTACACTATTCTAAGAGTATAGTCTAAGGTTATCCTTACCTCAATTTCATACTCAACTAATTGATAGTCCAATTTACTTCTTGATTCAACCTTCAGACCTAGAAATTACAACATTGTATTAGACTAATTTAAGAAAAATTTTAACCCAATTACACTTAATAATCTAACATTATCCCCTTTTTCACTTTATTCTTAATTATAAAAATAATATCATTATTAAGCTAACAACTATAATTACTAAAATATCCTTAACTAATTAAAAGTCATATTTTACCCTCATTCATTTCAATTAATACAAAAAATACCTGCTTGGAAGTAAATTCCAATTTTAACCTTCACTACTTGCATTTTCTATTGTGCCCCTTAATAAAATCTAAATTTTCTAAAAATGCCATCTTCTTCACCCTCCCCTCTGCTCCTATCTCCTCTTCTTTTCTCATTTTTCAATCACTTTTTCTCCATTTTCATCTTTTTCTATGATTTCAATTTGTCTCAAACAACCACAATATGCAATCCAATTATAATCTAGCGTAGGATGATCAAAAATCACCAAAAAAGACCTAAAATAGTTGGTAAATTTTTACTTAAGTGTTAAGGGTTTTTAAGGTTATTAACCTCTACAATTTTCTCACAATTCGCTGCAATACAAACAAAATAAGAGAACACATTAAAAAAAAATTCACACTTACCAGCTGCGAAAATGGAGAAAAAAAATGGAGAAGAAGAGTTGATTTTCATTGGTGTCCATTTTTACAGCTGCTATATTCTATTTAAACCCCTAAGTTTAATGGTTTTTGAGCTAAGCACTATGTGGCTTTTATTTCTTTGTTGGCTTTAAAGTAACAATAACAAAACTGGAAGAAAGATTAAAAAATGAAGGGAGTGGAAAGAAAAGAGAACTAATATAAGAAAAAAGGTATCAAAAGAAAAATATCACTGAAAAAAGTAAGAAAAGAAAAAAAAAAGAGAAGGTTGAATTATAATAGATAAAGAATAGTAAACCTACTGAAAGACGAGGATCCAGCTTAAGAACACGAATAAAAAAATAAAAAAAATTATTGATGATATCATCAAATATTTGATATTAAGTTATCCACATCATTATTATACTCTTCTTATTCATTACAATATAATTTATTCAAAATAATTATGTTATGCACTATACAGTTTAGAATTATGAAATTAAATGAATTTCTATTGTACGCTTGAAAAACATAAAAATGTTATGACGTAAACTAAATAAAACTTGTGAAAGAAAGATAATTGAATATTTAAAATATAGCGCATCATAAGATAATCATTAATATTTTAGTGTATGTCATAAAACTCGTGATAATTGAATTATATTAACATATAATGCATCATAAGATAGTCATCAATATTTTAGTGTAGAAAAATAACAAACCTGTAAAAAGATCAAAAGATTTGGCCATAATAACACATTTCTGCGCATCAGCGGCAATCAAAGACCCGAGTATGTAGGGTGGAGCTGCTGCAGAAGACCAGGCTTGCATTTTGATGAGAGCTCCAATTTCGCTAGTACATTAATAATACTGATGCTTGTCTTTGTAAGCATAAAGTTTTGTTAGTGACAAGTGACAATAGAAGGGTTATAAAAACTCGAGTATTTTTGTGTATCGGCCTAAAATTTTTATAATATTCACATATTTTAAAAGGAATTGAGTAAGGGTAACTTTATCTCAAAGAATGTAGTTCAAGGTTTTCGAAACCCAACTTATGGTTCCAAAACCATGATGCATGAAAATATAAATAATTCTGTTTTTTTTTAATGAATGTTTTTTTGGATATGTTGTTAAGTGGTAAGGGTCAACTATCCAAACAATTAGTTCTAGTTATTTGGACAATAGTTGACCCAAGCATAATTCTTGATAGTGGACTCTACACTCTGCTCATATTAAAAATTCAATATGGTATCAGAGTAGGTTTGGTCCGGATTATTAATTTCTCGGTTGTTCGTCTGGATGTCCAGTCTCAGCGGCCCGGTCCGGTTACCACTGCGTATATTTCAAGTGACAACTGGATGTCTAGCCCCAGTTGCACTTGAGGGGGAGTGTTAGAGTGTCCCATATTACCTAGACATGAAAATGTTAAAGGGCTTATAAGTGGTAAGGGTCAACAATCCAAACAACTAGTTCTAGTTATTCGGACTATGGTTGACCTAAGCCCAATTCTTGTTAGTGGACTCTACACTCTGCCTATATTAAAAATTCAATAATTGTATTCTAAATTACAGTTGTAGTATCTCATTTTATAAGAGTAACTTCCTAAAATCTAATTATTCGAAATTTATTATCTCTAATCTTAATTATTTTTTAACTTAGGCTTATTTGATGGATCGACCATGATTTAAAATTCCTACTTAGTAAGCTTAATTTCGACTCTTCCTATTTCGAGAGTACAAAAGACAGACTCGTATTTTTGGGACATTTTAACGTTTTATGGCTTTACGATGCCAGCTAGGCCTGACCCCTTAATTTGGTTTCTTTTGCATGAAATGTTTAAAAGTAAGGGGCTTGCATGAACACCATGTGTCCAAGTTTCAGCAATCAACTTTCCACGTAACAAACCCCCTCAACGTTTGAAGCCACTTCTATATATTATATATCACAGCAAGAAGGCAAATATCATATCCATAAGCATCTTTTATTATAGCTTAGTCTTAGTAAATAAATACAGTAATGGCTAATGTGGAGACGGGGGGTGAAGGCGCAGGAACAGCGAGAAAAGATGGAAATAAGAAGATGACGGTGATGGTGGGAATTGATGACAGTGATGCGAGCTTCTACGCCCTTCAATGGACGCTGGACCACCTTGTTAGCGGTAACAGTAATGTTATTAATGCAACAAATGAACCAAGTGAAGAAACAGGAATGGTGACGGTGGCTCACGTTCAACAGCCCTTTCAGCATCATCTGTACCCTGCTGGTCCTGGTGGTGTAGCAGGTTAATTTCCCGACTCCCCTACCACTTCAAGCTGCTTATAGCCAACTAATTCAAAGTAAATTCCAATTTTAGTATTTGATCAGTAGGTATCATTCAGTTTTTAGCTTAAATTGCTCATCTTTCGTGAAGCAGTTTTTTATCCAACATCCGCAGTAGTAGAATCAGTGAGGAAAGCGCAGGCAGAAACTTCATCAGCTTTACTCTCCCGTGCATTGAAGATGTGCAAAGACAAGATGGTAATATTGTACTTATTGGTGATGAATTTAGATGACGAATTGTGGTCATTAGTAAATTTGCATATACAGATTAAAGCGGAGACTTTAATTCTTGAGGGGGATCCAAAGGATATGATATGTCAAGCAACAGAGCAGATGCACGTTGATCTTCTGGTCATAGGAAGCCGTGGCCTTGGGAAGATTAAAAGGTACTTGTCAACTTCTGACAATTAAATTAAAAAAAATTGTTATAAACACATACATTCATGTTGCAGAGCGTTCTTAGGTAGTGTAAGTGATTATTGCGCACATCACGCGAAGTGTCCGATTCTCATTGTGAAGCCACCCAAGGGCCAACAATAATGGGACCAAAGGAGAAAGTTTCTTGTGTAACATCAAGACTGAACAGAAGCAATATCCAAACAGTTTACAATGTGCAAAGAATCAATTGAAGCTGGTGTTCCACTTCCTTCCCTTCTCTACAACCTCTTTAGAGATCCTTGTACAAAAAGAGAAAAAAAGAAAAAAAGAAAAGCTATGCTTTTGTGTGTATCCAGTTACTATATATGTTCTCCTCCAACTTCATCAAGGTCCCAATCCAACTTCTTTCTAGTTTTCGTTTAATAGGTCTGTCTCAAACCAAGTAGTTTTCTGATTTTAATTCAGTTGACCAATATTATCACAACCTAAAATTCTCTTCTTTAATCTATAGGAATCTACCAAACGTTAAAAAATTTAAAAAAAGACCAATAGTAACAGATCTTAGAAGACGAAGAGAAAATGGGAAAAAGAATAAACCAGATTCTCTGTCCAGTTTTACTCTGTCTTATTCTGTCTCATGAAATTCTAGCCATTTATTTTGCAGGACCCACGCGGACCCCACATAAATAAATGGCTGAGATTTATTGGACACAATAAGACACCATAATATTGGACAGGGGATTTGGACTAAAAAAAGAAGGCCGAGTTTGACAGGATGAGATGTGATAATAATATGATATTTATGTTTTATTAATACCATTATATTATTTTAATAATACTGAGATAAAATTTTAAAATAGTTTGAATTATTTAAATTTAATAAAAATTAAGTATTAACAATATCGATGCTTCAATGAGATTGATGATGTTAGATTTTATTATTTACAGAGAACGAAATTACAACTAAATTTTATAATAATATGAGTTTGTGTAAGGAGAAAATACAATATAAAATATTATATGATGTAATATTTATTTCTTTCATACTTAAATTTAGTACAACAATTTTACATCTAAAGTTTTGATTGAATCAGTTAACAAGATTTTATATTAAATATGAAATGTTAAGATTTTAAAGAGTCATGAATTCAATAAGTTTATAACTAAATTAGATCATATAAAATTATGAGATATCCCTTTTATGAGATATTAAACAAATATTTATGAGATATTAAACAAAAATATTTGTTTAAATGGACATTTATAGAAAAAGCGCTCACATATTATTCAATAAGTTTATAACTAAATTAGATAATATAAAATTATGAGATATCCTTGAATATATTATTAAACAAAAATATTTGCTTTAACAAATATTTATAAAAATTTTGTTCTCAAGTACGAGTAAGATAAAATTTGAAAAGATTTAAATCTCGTTCTTTTAAATGGAACTAGTATCTTTGTTGATGCATGTATAGTTAAAAGATTATGAGACGTTGCAAATTTCATTTTCATGATGAATTAAAAGAACTTATTTTAGAAATGCTTGTAAATTTATCATATCTATAAGAAATTTAGTAGGAGTATAATTATCCTCTTAAGTGGAGCATGTAAAGATATACTACTCATAAAGAATAATAATTCACGTTTTTAATCGTTGAAGATGAGGTAGCCTAAGAGCAACTCTTTGAGGTAGTCTATGAGCAACTCTTATTGGATATGAAAAAGGAAATAACTTAATTGTGAGAATTAGATCTATAGAGATATATATGGAAGTTGTTTGCCTATTTTAAGTCCACGTAGGTGTTTAATATTTGAGATGTATGATTCTTATAAAGTATGAGTAGATATTTAAGTTCAAGGCTATATAGATATTGACTTTAAATGTAAATCTTAGTTAAAGTATGTTTTACTTAGAACAATATTATTTTGAGATTGGAACGGTTTCAATGTAGCATTAATAGCTAATTAAGCAGAAATTTTTTTAATTTAGTGGAAATGATTATTTAGATTAGCAAGTTCTTTAATAAACTTGGAATAGTTTCTTGCATTGTTTAAACAATAATGTATTATGGAATATTAGATACATTTAGGCAGTTTCTCTTAATGACAATTATAATTGAGATGAAAGTTGTAAGATTTAAACAACTGCCTACTATAAAGAATCTTGTAAAATTCTATCATTAAACCATTATTATAGTAGTATTATGATCGTTATACAGTGATTTAGTATAAGATACTTAAATGATTAGCTTACACACATTCAAATGTATATGGGAAAGTTCATGGGATAAAACTGTAGGAAAATCCCGGGAGGTACATCACATGTACCACGTGCGGAAAACAAAACTTTTTTGTTACCGGGACTTCCC
>JANZLH020000067.1:3408397-3423615 GCA_026770325.2 Erythroxylum fimbriatum
CAAAGGGGGAAAATTATATTGTTTGGATTGGTATGAGATTGAAGATAGATTGAATAAGGATGTTTAGAATGAAAAAAAAAATTATACCGGATTTCGGATCTTGGCTTAGTCTTGGGGTTTTCAACGCGAATTTAGTTTTCGAAGATACGCTACGGATGTCGAAAAAATTGTTTCAGTCCAATTGGTTTCAATTCGATTTTGCTTTCGATTTTCTTTCGCCCTCCGTTTCCGCTTCATGGCCTTCGATCCGATTTTAGATTCCGCTTTATGACTTCCAGTTTCGCATTATGTTCCCTCTTAGGACTTGAGTCGGATCCGTTATTGATTTGACGATCCGTTCTTTGTTAGTTGTTCGTTTTTTGTTTTCGTTGTGTTTTCCCGGTTGGGGTCCGTTCCCGAGATCGGGTTCTAACAGTTATAGTATCAGAGCCCAGTAATAGGATCTTAGATGGACGCTTATGTTTGTAAGGTGTTTGAATAGATAGAATTGAGTTAGTAAGAATGTGATTTTGATTTTCATGAATTATTGGAAGAATCAAGATGATTGTTCGATTTAGATGACAAGAATTTTGATTGATTTTAGGAATGTGTATGATATTTAGATTAGAATTTCAAGATGAAATTGGATAAATTAATTTGGGATATACATGTATGAGATGTAAGAATGAATATTTGAAAGATGAGATAAAGGATAGAAATATATGTATGGAAGATCAATAGGTTGATTTTGAATGATGATTGGTACATATAGGTTTCCTTAAGAAATGGGACCATTGACTTGTGAAAATGTGTTAAGAAATATTTGATTTGTGGATATAGTGTTTGGATATGATATTGGTGGAATTTGATGCAAGAAGTGAAAAATATTATGAATATGTGAGATAAGGAATTAGATAAGAAAGTGAGTGATTATGGTTATTTAGAAACAAGTACTTGATGATTTCTTAAGTATGAATTTCGAGGACGAAATTTTTTTTAAGAGGGGGTGAAATATTGGACCCTGAACTTTCTTTGGAAATTAGAAAATATAAAATGAAATTAAATGAGAAAATATAGTATGATTTCTTGAAATAAATAAAAAGTATAAGTGAATCTATGAGCATTTGATGAAATGAAAGACATTCGGGTTTTCCTTGTATTTTGCTTATGTTTGATAAAAAGATGAAGTATTGTTTATTGTGTTTGGATGTGGAATTAGAGAATGTGGGAAATTGAAGTGTTTGTACAGCTGCTATAAAGTGTGTGAGTGTTTGAAGATTTTGGCTAGTGAAAATTAGGGAATATGCTGTCAAAATGAAATCTGTGGGCAGAATCTATGACTGAGGTTGTGACCCTCTTAGAGTTTGATTTGGATTGGAAGATCTTCTTGAAGATTTTAGTTTAAGGTTTTGATCTTTTCATTGATGTATAATGTGTTATTTTTGATTGTGGATATTGGAAGATATGAAATTTGGAAGTTTGGATGTTGTAGGATGACACATATTTTTGGCAGAAACTTTAATCGAAAAATTGACTTAGCTAGAGGGTGAAGTTGCTTTGGAGTTCTTCATGAACATTGTAGAGCTAGTTTTTATCTTTCCATTGATATAAAGCACGAAAATTTTGGACAAAGGAGTAGAAAGTTATGATTTTTGGAAGTTTTGAAGCTGTTTAGTGTGAAGCTGATCGACCAGCCACCTTGTGTGAACTTTTTGACCCTTTTAGAGACTGAATTTGGCTTTAAGTTCTCATGGAACATGTAGATCGGTCTGTTATCTTTCCATAGACACCAAGTTTGTCAAATTTGGAGTTCTGGGTCAAACGTTATGATGGTTACAAGTTGTGGTGTTGTTTAAAATTTTTGAGGAGCTTGTCGATCGGTCATCTTTGAGTACCAAGTTTGTAATTTTATAATTTTTTAATCTTTCCATCAGTACGAAGTTTGTAATTTTATCTTTCCATCAGTACCAAATTTGTAATTTTTGGAGTTTTGGGTCAAAAGTTATAAATTTCAGAAGTTAGAAAGTCGATCTGGAAGAGGGCGAGTGCCGCTCGGCCATTTCCGTTCGGTCATTTCTGCTCGGCCATTTCCGCTCAGCCATTTTTGTTCGGCTATTTCCCTTCGTCCATTTCCGCTCAGCCATTTCCCGCTCGGCCATTTCTGCTCAGCCATTTTTGGCAAACCTCCCTCCCTCCATTATTTTGGCCATAACTTTTTCGTCCGACATCCGATCGATCTGATTTTTGAAGCATTGGATTCTTAAGACATTTGTTTATCTTTCCATACAAGATTGATCAGTTTTGATATTAAACTGAGAAAGATTAATTAGATCAAAGTGAGCTGATCGGTCGTAAAAGTATGAACAACGTTCAGTATTTTGGTGATATCTCGATCGGTAGAGCTCCGATTGAGTTGATTCTTGTTGCAAATTAAACTAGAGACAAGGATCTACAAGTTATTTGAAGGAGCTGAATGGCTATTTAGCTTCTAAGATGTTCAATTTCTGGAGTGAAGTTCGGTGTAGTGTTCAGTCTCGATTTTGTTTTGGCCTGAAAGTGTTTTGGCCATAACTTCTTCGTTTCTGATCCGAATTGAGTGCTTTTGGTGTCATTAGAAAGATCAGATCGAGAGGATCATTTTTCTAGAAGAAAGTTTTGTCAAATTGCCTCATTTACCTGATCGAAATTTGGATTCAAGATGTCAGTTTTTCAAGACAGCAGAAGGGCGAAATTGGAAGTTCACTTAAGGTTGTAAGTTATAAGGCTTATATGTAAGGGTATAAGGGTCTTCTCTCATTCATTAATGGCAGAATGGTAAAGAGACATATGGGGTGTTGTTTAAATAGAAGAAGAAGAGAGCTATCGGGGACTTAGCAAAACAGAAGAGAAAAGAAAGGAAAGAAGAAATGAGATAGTGAGCTTTCGGTGGAGATAGGAGAAAGAAGAAGCAACAAAGCTAGGTTTCAATTTTTAGGATATTTCAAGAGTGATTTTAAGGAGATTTCAAGCTAAGTGGATTCATTATGAGTGAAGAAATTTCGATTTTTGATGAAGAGTTTAAGGTAAGAGAAGTTTTTGATCTTTGAATTTGTAGTGAGATTTTGGTTTAGATAGCTTGAGAATGTTATGGGATTGGGTTTTCTAAAGTTAATTTTAGTGATTTATGCCCAATTGATGGTCAATTTTGGATGGTTATAAATTGGGAATTTTTGTCTTGAATTAGGGAATTTAAGTTGAGGCTTTGGAGAAATTGAGGATTTTGGACAAGCTTCTAGCATGGATTCGAGGTGGGTAATATGTTTATAATTTGCATTATAAGTTATGTATTGATTTTTGAAAAATCAAGAATGTGAAAGAAAAGGTTTTCGAATTTTTATAAATTCCAAATGTTTTTTTGAAGAATTGTTACAAGTTTTAAAATGTTTGATAAATTACGAGAATTTCTGAAATTATGAAAATGGTTACAAATGTTAGAATTATTGTTTCGAATGATTTTGATTAATTGATAAAAATTCTGAATTTCATGATGCTTGAATGATTTGTTAATTATGAAAATTTATGCATTCATTTGAATCTTTGGTTGTGAATGACTGAATAATTGTTATGTGAATTTTGCAATTGTGGAAATTTAGGAATGGCATTTCGTTTGACATGACTTGATATGAAAATCAAGCTTTCGAAATGTGCCTTCGGGCAATCCGATTTCCAAGTATGAATTTGTGTGTTATGTGGGTTTGGTTATGTCCCATAAGTATGAGTTAGTGCACTGGTCTCGTTTTCTAAAGGCTTCTCCCGGTTGCCTGGTAGTGGCATTGGAGCTCCGTAAGGACTCCCATAAGTTCATGGCTACACCTGACCGCTATGCGGGAAGGTGTAGTACGTTCTGTTCACGGCTGCACAGGACCACTATGCGGGAATGTGAAGTACGTTCCATTTTGGACCGACCCAAACCCATTTGATGTGTTTATTTGTTTTGTTTTGGTTTATAATGTGATGTATTCATGGATGTGACAATATTTATGATTTGTGAAAACTTTTGAGAATTTTGAGAAATGAGAAAGTAGAGTTTTTAACCATGAAATTTTAGAAACTTATTATGAATGATTTTAAAAAGTTGAAAGGTTCGAGAAATGAGTTTCGTGAAAAAATTTGCTACTGTGAATTGTGTATAAAATGGGAAAAGTTTTGAAAATATGATTTTTGCTTATTTTTCGAATTGTAAATATGTTACCCACGAGCTGTCAAGCTCATCCCCCTTTTCATCCCCATCTTCAGGTATTCGAGCAGGAGATCGGATGAAAGAATGTCAAGACGTTTTGTTCGATTTTGCTTAGCTAGTATTTTATGTATTTTGGGATTGTAGTATTGGATTTGTTTATGGCTTGGAAAGCCATTAATGTTTTCTAAGAAATTACTTCATGTTGTAAATGAATTACAAAATTGTATATTAAATTGAAATATAAATTTGAGTATGGTTAGGATTATGAATTGTGATTGTATATGGATGGGAATTGCACATGATCATGAATTGAGATATGATTGTGATTGAGTTATGGATTCTGGACAGGAGGTCCGATGATGTTGATTGATTGCAAATTATTGAAGTGTTATAGGCATAGGAAATGTGTTTGTTTATGTGTGGATTGGTTGGGTATAAAGAAGTGTGTTTAAAACCCTTTTGCAGGTTTTTGGGTTTTATAAAATGCAGCCGTTATGCTGCCCAATTTTTGTGTAAATTGATGGTTATGTTTGAATATAAGGAATCAAATAAGATTTTGGTTAATAGATAAATTGTTGTGATTTGAATAAGATTGAATAAGGATGAGTAAGAATGAAAGAGAAAAGAAAAAAAAGAAAAACAAATTTACACCGTTTTGGATTGTCTTAGACCGGGATTGTCTTAGTGTTTCAAACGCGACACGCTTTTCTCAAATATTGGTTCACGGATGTCGGAAATTTGTTTCAGTTCGTTTCGAACCGTTTGTTTGAATAGTGTTCGATTCTTCCGCCTTTGATTTGCATGTGTTTTGTACTTTGTTTTTGTCCGCTTTTCGCAATTGATTCGTATTCGATTCTGTTTTCCAATTGTTTGATTTTGCTAATCATTTTGCTTTCGCTAAATGATTTCCGATCCATTCGTTTGCTTCTGTTTTCCGTTTCGGTTTGACTTGATATCTTCCCTTTGTTTCCGCTTCAGATTCTTTCGTTTTTGTTTTCCGGTTGGGGTCCGATTTCGAGATCGGGTCCCAACAGAGGCAAACTGTTAGACCTCAAAGGTGCATATTACCCAACCGCGGTGAAACAATTTTATGCCAACCTCAGTGAGGAAGCCAATGAACAACCTCCGGTGCTCACTTCTCATGTCAATGGGAAAGTAGTGGTTATAACAGAGGATCTGATTAATAAACATTTAGAGCTACCAGTGGGAGGCCGTGTTCCATCTTTTGACAAATGTGAAAGATGTACAATTGATAGTCAATGGGATAAATCCGAGGTTATGTCTCGACTTGGGATTAGAGCCGCTAAGCGATTCACAAACCAACATACCTTTATGCATTGCAATTCCCTTCATATTGGACCTAGGTTGGTGGCATTCCTGCTTGCACATAATGTGATGCCTAAGGCTAGTGATTCAGGGTACCTCCGTAATGAAGACTTGTACATTTTTGACAAGATGTTTTTCCCGGATGACTAATTCTAGGGTATTGCTATCGCCCAAATGATAATGATTTTTATGTGGCAAATGGTACATCACAAGGCTGAGACGAAGAGGTTTGTGTTTCCAGTGTTATTGAGCCAGCTATTTGGACGTCTCAAGGTCCTCAAGAGAGATGAAGAAGTACTGTTGCACAACAATCTAGAGCTAATCCAGTTCTAGGGGACAATCAGGTTCTGGCTCCATTGAAAGAAGTCTGGGTAGAAGTTAGAGATCTTCGAGCTGAAGTAGGCAATCTCGTGGCTTCACAAACTAGGATTGAAGACATGTTGAGGGCTTTCTTGGAGCAACAACCACCTCCTTTGGGATAATGATACCATAGGATCATAGGACTGCATTTGCATTTTAACTTTCGTGCATTTAGATTCGCTCTTTTTTTTAATCTCACCCTATGTTTTATTTTGTTTTGGCAACTTATAAGGATAACTGCAGTGCTATTTTGTTCTATCTCCATAATTTTGTCATATATCGCTTGATGGGAGATAAGAATACAAGGTACAAAATTTGGTTTCTTGACAACATAATCGGTTATTTAAGGGGGTTTCTTTACCTTTACTCCTCATTTCGTTCTTTGCATTATTTTTTTTTAATCTTACCCAACATTGAGGACAATGTTGATTCTAAGTGTGGGGGAGGATAAATTGATGGTTTTGCATGCATTGTTTTGCATTGAATTATCTTACAATTTTCATTTATAATAAAAATAATTAACCTTTGTTTTATGTAGTTTTGCATAAACTAATTGTGCATATTTTCATTAGGCATTTTTGCATTCTTATACATATGTCACGTTCTAATTTTCATTATAATCCAATTTAATGAGTTAATTGTATTATGGGTAAGATTGATCTTAAATAAGATGCATAATATGATTAAATTGATTACATACCTTGTCACAATTGGATCTTATAATGTTAAATTAATTGAATAAGCATGTTATTAAATGAGTAAACATCCCCAAGTGAGCTATTTTGAGCCTAAAGGATTACACCCAGTCCTATTTTTCTTGTGAGTGATATAATTTTCTCTTCTATGTATGTTTACTTCTAGAACTTGCATTGCATCTTTTCGGGGTTACATAATCATATTATTGTATGTTCATGAAAGTGATAAAAGGCACTAGGATTGGGCTTGATCCAAATAGCTAACCCTTTTTATATATCAATCCCCTGGTAAACCCTTTGTGCCTAGTGATTGAATTTGAGCCTTTTTCTTTGTAAACCTATTCCAAAGAACCTTGAACCATGAAAAACAAATTCACCCTTGTTCGATGGTTAGTAGAGCTATAAACGATGTGCATTCAATATTCTTATTGATAGGTATACAAAGGAAAAAGTGTGGGGGTGTTTTCTATGAAAATTGAAGGAGTATGCTGAAAAAATGAAAAACATGAAAAAAAAGAAGAAGATTTGGCATCTAAATGGTGTTTTTGAAAAATTGGGCACATTCACTTCAGATTCCAAGGTGAAAGAATGATGGAAATTGTGATAATAAAGTTGGTAGAGTTTCCTAAGTATTATGGTTGTTCAGTAATTTCTTAGTAAATTTTGCCAATGATGATTGTAATATTTTTAGTTTTTGCTAATTATTGAATGTTTGAATTCTTATCCTTTCTTTCTTAGCCTACTTTAACCCTTGGCCTTATTACAACCAAAGGAATACAGACCTTTTGATTCATGGATATGCCATAGAAGGGAGTAGTGGAGAAGTAGATAAGATGCAAGCTTATGGTAAGAGGCATGCATTAGAAGATGATTGAGAGTCACCCTTAAACACACACAAGTGAATGCTTTATGAGAGACTTCATTCATGGCATGTGACTTTGATTAATTGAAGCATTATGATGTCTTATTATTGCTTAGTTTGTGATCTAATTTATGAAGTATTATATGGCCTTATGTTTATATTTCAATTCTTACTTATAATGCTTTCAACTTATTGGATTTAGCTATGATGATGAATAGGTGTGGAATGATGGAAAGAAAATGTTGTGGGTATCGTTCATTCCTTAGGAGACTATAACTCCTCCATTATGGATGGATAATGGTCTAAAGGCTTGTGATATATGCTAAATGCCACTGTACACCTACGAAAGTGGAATGAATAACTTGTTTGTGGATTTATTAGTTAGTTTTCTTTTGTTTTTACTTAGGGACAAGCAATAGTTTAAGTGTGGGGGAATTTGATAAGTCAAATTAATTTTATATGATTTTGGGATGAATTGGAACTAATTTGACTTATCTCTATGTGAATTTTGAGCTTTATTTGGTTAATTCTCACACATTTCAACTTTATTGCTTAATAGGTACAAATGGATAAATTTTGGGGCAAGAGGCATAACATTTTCTGTAGATGTTGGATTAAGGTCATTCAATTACGCTTTCGAAGAGGACTCCGATTTCTACAACTTCCTTGAAGACTTTGAGGAGATATTTTTCCGTCTAAAGGGTCAAAATTGTACATTTCTATAAATGCCCAGTATATGTCTACCCAGCGGACATGATGTCCCTTCAAAGGGACATGAGCGGAACTGGATAGCTGGAAAACCTAAGAATGTCTACTCAGTGGACATGAAGTCAACCTAACAGACATTTACTAGCCAAATTCGCTTCAAAAGATAGAAAATGTCCGCCTAACAGACTTTGACGGCACTTTTATGATCCATTTGACAAAACTAGGTTTCTTTGAGCCCAAGTCACTATAAATACTCATTTTTAAGACCAAAAGGGGAAGATCTACACTGAAAACGAGGCTGCACAAAAGGAGGCACCCAAAAGAGACAAAGAAGAAGATTAAGGAGGATTGACTCAAGGATTGGAAGCAATCTTATTTTGTGTTTTCTCATTCTTCTCTCTACTCTTTCTTAGTTGTTGATTGTCTTTATTTGTTTGGATTCGTTTATCATATCTTGAACTAAACCCCATTTAGGGTTAGGTATGTAGCCTACTTTGGGGGATTGATTTATATTTTATGGATTGATTGGTGTTGAATGAAAGTTCTTAGGTTATATTTATCTTTCCTAAATTTCATTGTTGTTTCTATGCTTGATCACCGTAGATGCAACCTTAGGAATCATATGATGAACTGAGAGGTGAAGTATGATTTGTGCCCTAGGAAGACAAACACATTAGATTTAGAGATAGAGATATCCTAAACTGGTGTGATAACTCATGGTTGCTTGTTCTTAATGAGTTTGACTAGTTAGGTTTCGCATTAAGAGATGGTAATCAACTAGTTAGTTATTCTTATATGTCTTGAGAGAGAGTATAAGTATATTTATGCAATTTTTATTATAACCTGTCTTTCAATTAATTCCATAATTTATTGATCAATCTCTTAAATTGGTGAACCCCAAAGCCCTAAGTCTAAATCATCAGATTTCTTTTGTTTGTTTATTTACAGTCTTAACAATTTATTGTCTGCTCTAATCCAATCATCTTTTAAGTTTCTTTTTATTTTAGTTGAAGTAATTAGGATTAATTCAGTAGTGAGTATCTTAGTCCTTGTGGGAGATGACCTTGGAATACTTGATTTGTAGGTACTGGGAACGATTATGTGCACTTGCAAATTTTGTCGACCAAATAGCTCTACGAATCAAGCTCAACTTCTAGTTACTCCTAAAGCAACTTCAAGTAAGGATGCTTTGTCCAATAAAGAGGAAAATTGCCACATTAGTAATGAAAAGGCATATAAAGAGAATTTTCACAAGAGGAAGTCTAATAAAAAGAAGAACTAATCTTCTTCTGCTTCAAAACCATGACTATCTTAACCTACAACATAAGGGGCTTATTTGCCCCTATTAAGCAACAAACAATAAAAATTTTGTTACTTAGGAAAAACTTATCTTGTTGTGAATTCTAGAAACCAAATTGAAGAAGAATCACTGTAGCATCCTTTCAATATTTCCATCATGCTAGAAAGCCATTTCCAGCCACACTTCTCACCCTAATAGGAGAATTTTGATATTGTACAACTTTGATAAAAATAGATCTGATCAACATAATTATGAGTGATCAATTGATTCACTTCAGGTAAAAATCATTGATCTAAACTTACAATTAGAAATTTCCATTATATATGCTATTAATTATAGCTTTTAAAGAGCACCACTATGGAACAAACTTTCTGACATCTCACAGGGCATCAACACTCTTTGGCTTTTTCTTGGAGACTTTAACTCCATAATTCATCTGGATGAGGTTAATGTCTATAAATTTGGCAAGCCACTTGGTGATGATCTAAAAAATTTCTTGAATAACATTCAAATCACTGATTTACCTATTGGGGTAGTTTCTATACTTGTAGTAACAAGCACAAGGGCAACACTTTTTTTAGGAAAAAAAATTAGATAGAGACCTCTCTAATCTTTCTTGGCTACTTCAATTTCCTAACTCAGGTGCTTTGTTTCCTAATACCATCATTTCTAATCACTCTCTAGTTATAGTCCATTTTGATTCTCTAAAGTATCAAATTAGGCATCCATTTCACTTTAATAACTTCCTGATGAATATCCCAGCCTTTAAAGAAGCAGTCACGAGAGGACCTAGCTGCTCTTATAGAGGCACCAAGCAATTTCAATGTTCTAAATTTCTATACTACTTTTGTAATGAACTCAAAGCTTTTCACAAAGCCAATGTTAGGAATCTCTATCATCTCTTGAATACTACTAAAGCAAACCTTAAGAAAGTTTATATAAGATTTTAGGCCTATTTCATATAGTTCTTCTATTTATAAGATCATATATAAGGTGATAACTAAGAGGCTAAAATATGTCCTTCCTGACTTGATTGATCCTACACAATATACTTACACTCTATATAGACACATTGGTGATAGCATAGCTTTAGCTCAATAATTGCTCAAGCATTACAACAGGAAAACCAATAGCAAGAACTATGCCTTTAAAATTGACTTTTGGAAAGCATGTGACACTATTAATTAATTCCTTATATTGAACACATTAAAGACTTTTGATGTCTTATACATCTTTATTGAATGGGTATCACAATGCATCACTTCAATATTTTACAAAATTCTTGCTAATAGGCAAACCATTAAGAGAATTTAAATAGTTAGAGGTATTAGCCAAAGGACCCCATTTTCCCTTACATGTTCTCATTAATTTATGAAGTGTTCACCATACTTCGAAAGAAAGTCAACACTAAAAATTCCAAGTTTAAGTTTCATTCAAAATGTAAGAAGCTTAACATTGTAAGTCTCAGTTTTACTGACGATGTTTTTGTATTCTCAAAAGCAGATATCAAATCTATTTCATCTGTTTCAAAAGCTTGTACAATGTTCAAAAGAATGTCAGGTCTTGTAATCAATAATGATAAGTCCATGTTTTTCATTTTTACTTTTACTTCACATTTATCTGTAAGGATATTAGCTTGCATTGTGTTTAAGGAATCTCACTTTCCAGTCAAATATCTTGGAGTTCCTATTTCTTTAATCAAGCTTGTATTTTTTGATTTTTAAGCCTCTTATTGAGAGAAATAAGAGCATAATTGAAAGTTGTTAAAGCCCTTTCCATAAAAGGTAGATGTCAATTGATAAACTCAGTGTTATCCTTACTATCTAACTATTAGGCATCACATATTGTTTTTTCCAAAGCAATGTCCAAACCTATTAAGAAATTCTTTAACAATTTATGAACTCAATGTTATCCTCACTATTTAACTATTAGGCATCACATATTGTTTTTTCCAAAGTAATGTCCAAAGATACTGAGAAAATCTTCAGAAATCTTAAAAGCAAATGGAGAAGCCAACTATAAAGTTAGTTGGTATTAGATTTGCACACCAAAGAAAGTTAATGGATTATGCATATTTCCTAATAAGTTGCTCAATTATGTCTTTCTTGTCAAAATGCTTTGGAGATTTTTGACTTATAAACAACCCTCGTGGGTTAGATAGATGCACTCATATTTTATAAAGAATCAGAATCCATAGAATATCAAATTTCATTAATGCATCAACACTTATAAAATCCTTACTCATATTAAGAGTGACTATCAGAGATGCTTGTAAGTATTCAGTAAATGATCGTAAAATCACCTCTTTCTAGTATAGTAATTGGACCCCCTTCGGTCCCCTAAAAGTAGTTGTTAATGTTACTGCCTTGTATAGTACCCTATCTTCTAACGTATCAGTTGTTGAATCTATCTCCATTATGGACTTATCAGTCTTGGCTCCATCGTCTGCAATATGTGGTTTCCTTTCAAATGTTATCCTTAATAGTTCTAAAGAAGATAACATCCTATAGGTACATACTCATTTTGGCAATTTAAAAAATTGCATCTTGCTAGTCCTTGTTCAAAAATATCAATTAGGCTATTCCCTGACATAAACTCACATGGTATAAGCATAACTCTCCTCGTACCTAATTCACTTTATAGTTAGCCATTAGAAATCACCTTCCTATAGTTCATAGAATTGCACCTTACTTAGTTATGCCAAATTGGTACATTCTACGTAAATTAGCCTATAAAAGCATTAAACATATCTTCTTTCAGTGCCAATATAGTTAACATCATTGTAAGGCCATCACTCAGCTATGCCATCTAGTTAAACTACCTGTGTTTTGGTTAGAAATTATTGATTGGTGCAGCAAGGCTCACATGAAAAAAAGGGATCTTTGATTGTTTAGAGTTGCTTTTACTTACTTAATTGCTGGTATATGGGAAGAAAGAAACAAAAATTCTTCCGTGATTCACACAAAAACAAAAAAAACTCCCTTACAAATATTATGCTCCAAAATTAGACAACACATTTTTGTTTATAAAGACCGCCATTGCTTCAGCTTCCAATGCTCCTTTAGTTGGAAAATTAACTAACTTGATCAAAATGTAACTTTTTTTTCTAAATTTCTATATTGTTGAGGCAACTTGGCTTTTAATGGTCCAACCTTGTTGTAATAGTGTAAACAATTCCCAGCTTTTATTAATATATTCTTTCTTTCTTTCCAAAAAAAACCATAGAAGCTTATATAATCATAACTGTTGAAAACGGGTGATGATCCATTGCTCCAACAAAGACTTAATGTTTTTATGGTTTGTTTTTATAATGAAGTGTCTTCTAATCAAGTAGTGTTTCTAATGCTTTATAGCTTTAATAATTGTTAGGAATTATTTCTTCTATGTTGACTAGCCATGGTGTCTAAATTGTAGTATCTTGCTCAAGTAAGCAATTAAATGTTGCTTTTTTTAAAGCATGACTTTAACGCCTCTTCCACTTATATATGATTTTTTCATAAATACCTTTGAAAATTTTGGTAAAGTTAAAACTATAACAATAATAAAGCCTTATTTATCTTATTAAAAGCTAATTGAGCTCCCTCATTCTAGTAGAAGTCATTTTTCTTCAATAATTCACACAGAGTTTTTCTATAGTGCTATAATGGAGTATTTAAGTTGCATCATATATAACTGATTATAAGGATTATATTTCGGTAACCTCTAAAAATCCATCTCTTCAATTAACCTAACAAATTCAACCAACTGCCCTTTTCACTTAGATGTCATGGTTCTTTAAAAATTTCATTAACTATATTAGGAGTAGCTAACCATTCTACTTTTAATACCACATCACGCCTTAATAATGAAATGATCAATTCGTCTATTACAAATATGGTTCCTTGTAAGGTCCAAGCAAAATTTTATTGTAATTAATGATAGTAAAGCTATAATCCCTCTCCAGTGTTAACCTTAATAGTAGTTATATCTAGTATTTTATAATCCTTTATACACCACTGAAGAATCAATAAAGTTATGAGTGCTTTCATTGTCAATAAGTATGCGTAAATTTTTCTTCCTAAAATATCACGCGACTCTTATCTATTTGAAATTGGATGAAGCCTTACTTGGCATAACTTATAAAGGTACATTTTGTGTTTCTAACTCCTAAAGTGTTTCCAATTTTTTTGTTACAAAACATCTATATCCTCATTTTTTGGTTCCTCTTCTTTTCCTATCATGTATAATTGAAGTTATCTTTCTTTACACCTATGACCTAGTGTATATATTTTTCATTGTTCTTTACTACTCACTCGCTTTTGTGTCCTTAGTGGTGATTTCACCAATAAGCTCTTAAGAACTTGGTTATGCATAGGAGGATTAGACAACAAACCTCCACCATTAGTTTGATTGATGAATGCTCCAATCACTCATTTGTTGCTATTGACATTCCTACATGGCAAAAATTCGTAAGAAAATTTGATTGACACTCATTCCTTCCCCAATCTCATATTAGTAGCGAAAGTCACTTCCTTTTTCCTTTTCACTACGTATATTTTGTTTAATGTCTTTGGATATAAGAGTTGATAGGTAATTCTAGCTCAAGTTTCAATTCATTATAAAGAACTCATTATATGGGGTTTAGAAAATGATCAATAGTTTAAGTATTAGTCAAAAAGAGTATAACACCCTTGAGTTAATTTTATCTATCTTGAATATTTAAAATCACTAAAAGGATCTTCAAGATTTTTTCTTAAAATCATTGTACTAATGCTAACACATATTCTTGCCAACTTATATTATCTATGGTATGCCTATTTTTTAAATATAATTGATTTCATTAAATTTCCATTCCTTCCATGTGGAAGGAGGTAATGTTAACCCAAAAATTTGTAATAGTTTTATCTAATGTAAAGAGTTGCTCATACTTCTATACCCAATTATGAACACTAGAACTATCAAACACAAGAAAATCATTCCTACTAATATAAGTAGGAACCAAATATTTGGTACTTTTAGTTAAAATATTCATTAAGTTACCTGAGATATTAATTGAGTTACTTCCCTTACATTGTTGCTTCATGTATTGAGCAAACATTGATCTTAATTCGCTCAACCCTTGATTATGACAACTAGATCTCACATACAACACATTTTCTGAATTTTCGCTTGAAATTCCATAATACATTAATATTTATCTCCATTGTCCTAAGCTTATAACCTTGGTCAGCCATGTCAATAGGACCCTTCAATTGGTTAACATCTACATGGCAAACAATGACGCACATTAACATTTGTTTTAGAAATTAGAAAAGAAACCTAATAGAATAACCCTAAGTTTTTACCCAAAAACATAATAGACAGTCTAAGCTCTAGTGTCATCTCTGAGGTCATCACTATGCGTCTTAAGGGACAAGGCCAAGATTTCATACAGTGGAGCTAGTAATAGAGAAGCATTGATGTTGTTGTGGTGGCATTGGGTGTTGGTGACATAAAAAGTTCTACTTCCTCCATACAGTTTATAGCAGTTTGTTGAGTCTACACCAAAGGAAGAAAGTAGAGATATGTAATGTTGGTGGTATGGATAAAAGATAACAAAGGCTGGAGATACTGACCTGGGATTTCCATTGTATTAATATTTCTTTCTGGTTGGGTCGGCCATACAAGGCCCAATTCTAAGCCCAGAAATCGACGGCCCAGTCATAGGTGATCATCTCCCATGCAAACACCAAGACCTACGTAAAGACCTAAACCTAGCAATCATCCCATATATAAGGTACTATTTCGCCA
>JANZLH020000067.1:3428671-3438673 GCA_026770325.2 Erythroxylum fimbriatum
TGGTCATTGGATCAAACACAATCAATCATATCAAACACAACCATGCAGATAATCAAGATTAATGGAATCACCTAAGAGACATGTTGAATATAATTATTACGAATTTCTAGATAGCTTTTTAGGTTGATTTTTAGATTCGTATTGAACTAGAGGATTAAGAAAAGATGACTTTTACATGCCTATTTGGTATATTTGCTTACCGAAGGATGAATTTCGATCTGTGTAATGCTCTTGCCCCTTTTCAAAGGTGTATGATGAGCATATTGTATGAATATGTTGAAAAAATTACAAAAGTTTTTATGGATGGTTTTAGTATTTATGGCTTTTCTTATGATAATTGCTTATCTTGCACTTATTTTGGAAAGATGCATTGAAACTAACCTTGTACTTAATTGGAAAAAAATGTCTTTTTTTTATATCATTGATCAAGGTATAATTTTAGGGCATCCTTTGTCTTTTAGGGGTATAGAGGTTGATAAGTCTAAGAGTAATCTTTTTTTTTTGCTTTAACTTACCCTACAAATGTGTGGGTATTTTGTTCTTTTCTTGGTCATGCATGTTTTTATCATAGGTTTATCAAGGATTTCTCAAAGATAACATCTCCTTTATGCAAGATATTGCAACAAGACGTTCCTTTTAAGTTTGATGACAAATGTCCTAAAATTGTCCCTATTGCATAATCGTTGGCATCACAAATGATCTTATTTAACCTCCAAACTGGAGCCTCCCTTGTAAGATCATATGTGATGCCAAGGACTATGCAATAAGGGTAATTTTAGGACAAGAGTGGGAAAGATTGCACATGAAAATTTTTATGCTTCAAAATCTTTGAATTCATCCCAACTGAATTATTCTACAATTGAATAAAAGTTTTTATATGTTGTATTTGCTTTAAAAAATATCAATCATATTTTTGGCTAATAAATTTATTTTTATTTAGATCATGTAACTCTAAAGTACTTGCTTACTAACAAATAAACAAAGTCAAGGCTAATCATGTAGATTCTCCTTCTTTAAGAGTTTTATTTAGAAATAAGAGATAAGAAGGGGGCAGAGAATATTGTTGCTAATCACTTTAGTTATTTGGTCTGAGAGGAAGATGATGTACATTTCCAAATGAGCAATTATTTTCTGTTAGCTTGACACCTCCATGGTATATAGATATTGTGAATTTCTTAGTTATTAATAAGTTAATTGTAGCTTTGTCAAAGGCTCAAATGGAAAAGCTTAAGAGTTAAGCCAAGTACTATATATAGGATGATCCATAATTTTGGAGGCATTGCATAGACCAAGTGATAAGAAGGTATGTTCCTAAGAGTGAGATTCTTTCTATTTTGACCTTCTATCACTCTTACACTTACGAAGAACAATTTGGATAAAAAAAGATCACCTATAAGGTATTGGAGAGTATTTTTTATTGGCACTCACTATTTAAGGATGCATATCTCTTTAGTAAGTCTTGCGATAGGTGTCAAAGGATAGGTTTATTACTTTTAAATCAAATGCCATAAAATCCCATTATTGTTTGTGAAATCTTTGATGTTTAGGGCATTGGTTTCATAAGACCATTCTCTCCATCTTTTGTTTTTTGTTATATTTTACTTGCAGTTAATTATGTTTCTAAGTGGGTGGAAGTTACAGCCACTAAGACTAATGATGCTAATGTTGTTACAACTTTTTGTAAAATCTAATATCTTTTATAGGTTTGGGATGTCAAGAGCCATTGTAAGTAGTAAAGGAACATATTTCTATAATAGTGTGATGGAAGCTTTATTTAGGAAATACCATATCTTACATCAGGTTTCCACTTCTAGTCATCCCCAACCAAGTGCCTAAACTAAATTGTCTAATAGAAAAATTAAGATAATCCTAGAGAAGAAAGCTCAACCTAACATGAATGATTGGAGTTTGAGATTGCAAGATGCATTGTGGGCCTATAGGATAACCTATAAAACATCAATTGGTATGTCCACTTATAGATTAGTGTTTGAAAAGTTGTGTCATATTTCTATGGAACTGTAGCATAAGGCATATTGGGCCATTAAACGGTGCAAAGTGAGCATGATAAAATGAAAGGGATAGAAAGTTGCAATTGTAAAAGATTAAAGAGATGAGGAACAATTCTTATCAGAATGCAATGATCTACAAGGAGAGCCCAAAGCTTTCAATGACAAGATGATATCAAGGAAAAACTTTATCATAGATCAAAAAGTTCTTTTTTATCAATTTAGACTTAAAACTATTTTCTAGGTAAGTTGCGTTCTTATTTGGGTTGGTTCTTTTGTGATTTCTGATGTTTTTTCTTATCGTGCGGTAGAGATTTATAGTGTGAAAATAGGGAAGACATCTAATGTGAATGGTCATCTCCTTAAGCCTTATTATAAAGGATTTCAAGTAGAGAATATGGAAGTGGTGGTACTTAAAGACCCCATTTATACGACTTGATGAAGAACACGGGGTCGAGCTAACGATAATAAACAAAGGCACTACTTAGGAGGCAATCCAAAGGGAGTTATTCCTTTTCTTTTGCAATTTGTTTTTTAATTGTTGAATCTTCTCTCTCTTACATGTAATCTTGCATTGAGGACAATGTAAGTTTAATTATGGGGAAGAGGAACTTGGTTCTTATGTTTGTTTTTGAGTGCCTTTTATAATTTATTATAAGAAAAATAAAACAAAACATTATTTCTTTTTCTATTATTCTAAAATTGTATAGTTAAAATTAGAGAGTCGAATTAACCAAAGAAATTAATAGCAACTTAGGCATATATTCTTACTCTGATGGTTGGTTAATGTAAGTTTCCTTTAAAAGAGTAATGACTAGTGAGTAGACATAAATCAATGAGATTTTGAGCTTTTTAGACTAACACATCCTTATCAATTTTGCTATCTTTCTTTAATGTGTGATCTTGACATGTAACTCCTGAATTTGCCATAATTCTATTCAATTCCATAATTTTGTTATATGCATTAACATGAAAATGATATAGGAGTTATTTGTTTGCAAACTACATTAACCAAACAACCTACCTAATGATAAATTTTTTCCTGTTGTTAAGCCCTTTTGAGCTCTATTAGCCTATTATTTTTGTGTTAACCACATTACAAAACATTAAATTAAAGAGAAAAAATTTCTTACCCAAGCCTTAGAGTTACTGGAGTATTTTTGATCATTAATATTCGTGGATACAAAAATGAATATACGTCAGGGTGCTCATTTATGTGGGTTAGTTATAGCTAAAGAAGCATGATCTTCATTTTCTATCAATGAGTTCCATTGCTGATATAGTTTTTTTGTATTTTTATTGTTGTTTTTTTAAATTTCATTAGAAAAGAAAAAAGAGAATAAAAGAAAAGAAGGTGTTATAGAGGAATATCATTTGTTTTGCAAGTAATTCATTTTAATCTTTCCTCTCAAAGTTTCAAGGAATAGGTGACTTAATTGTGATATAAATAGGTGGAAAATAGCTGGCAAAAGTTACTCCTTATGGTTTTAATAGATTGTTTATCATTATTCTTTTGAGTGATTTCTTCTATTTCTTTATCCTTCATATGGTCCATGGTTTGAAGGCCAAAATCTAAGCTAAGGAACATAATTTTTTGCATTCATCATATTTGATGATTGTATATTCTTCCTTCTTCCCTAATTTCAATGGCTTTTGAACTATATGACCCAAATGGTTCTCTCGTTAACCTTAAACCTCATTACAACCTTGATAAAATCCTTTGATTCATGTTATTCATGTGAATTTATAGAGGTGGGGAACTAAAAAGATATGTAATGTCGTGGTGAGTATATGTGCTACCCTTCCTCGATGCTTATAGCCAACATATGTGCTATTTTCATTGTATTATCTGTCATTACACCATTGAATCTACAATAGTTAACATAGAAGGAATTTTATTCATGCATGATCATCATACCTTCCAAACTTGGATATAACATCACCTTTGTTGCCTTCAAGAAGTTGATCCCCAGTATCAATTAGAAATCTTCAAGTGGTATGATTATCAAATTGAACTTGGCATGCCAACTCATTATGCTTACTGGGACATTGTAAGTAGCTCCTACCACGACTTGTACTAGCATTGTGGTTGCTTCCTTCCTATTGATTTTTATACTCATGTACATCAGTTTGTCAAAAGGATTGGATTTGCTTTTAACTGCATTTAATAAGGTGATCAGATTCATCGTCGCTTCTTTATCTTCTTCCTATTCTTTAGCAATTAGGGCATTTAACTTCTCCTTCTTGAGACATTCTTTCGCAAAGTGTAGACCACTACATAGGTAACAAGCAAGTTTGCCTTCTAGGAGGACATCTCCCCATTCTTAAAGTTGCCATTTTGTTTGTCTTTCGTCTTGAAATCTCCCTTTTTGGACTCTTTCTTCTTTTTCCACTCATTTTTCTCTTGTTGGGCTAGGCCTTTGTCTTTGGAAGAAGTAGAGGAGCCTGACTTAGTTTCCTTTGTCACTTAAAAATCCATCAAGGCATTAGCAGCCGTGATTGCACCAACAACATCTGTCACATTTTGCCTTTGCAGTTCTATTTGTGCTTATGGTTATAACTCAGACAAAAAGTTGAAGAGTTTGTCTTTATCTTACATATTATCAATATCCAACATTAGAGGGCTAAAATTTTTAACACAATCTCTTACCGATCAGACTTGTTTCAATTTCATCAAGGCATCCCTCACAAGCTAAGAAGTGTTCATCCAAAAAAATTGATCCTTTAATCCCTTCTTCATCTTCTCCCACATGTTGATTCGCAATCTGGGTGCCATTGTCTTTATTAATTATTTCTTAGTTCAATCTTTGTTCTAGTTAATTAATTGGGTTGATTTATTTTCATTTATTGCTTCATATTTGGATTCGATAAATATACATCACCATAATTTATTAGACTAGATAATAGCAAGATGGTTAGAACTAGTAATTCTAATCCTCGTAGGGTCGACCTATACTTACCAGTGCTAACTACAATTACACCATGCACTTATGATAAAACAACTAAATTAAGTTGTTGACACCATTGTTGAGGGCTAGTGATATATGCTAAATTAATTATGAATTTATTCTATAACACTTAGTGATTATTGCTATGAAAATGCTTAAGATACTCACTTTAGTTATATATGGTTTTAGGCACAATTCGGAAGAAAAGAAGCTAAAATAAGACGAAAGTATTATACTTGGGCTATTTTTCGAAGATTCACTCTCACTTGTCTTCATGGAGCAAGAAGTCGAAGGAGGAGATTAAAAGAAGAAGACAAGATAAAGCATAAAAGAATGGAGAATGAAGCTTGCCCACGACCATACATAGAGTGCATGGGCATGAGACACTTCTCATGATCGTGAGTAGCTTCTCATAGATGTGAGAAGTTATGTCACCTCTATGATAAGTGTGTCACGGGTGTGACTCTTACTCACCATTGTGAGAAGTGCCAGTTGTCCATTAAACCCTACATTTTCATATAAAGCAACATATTGGTGATGATCGAAAGATATGAAGGTTTTGGTGTTTTCGGTTGGGACAAGAGCGAAACATCAGGAGAAGATGAGAAGAAAGTTCAAATCTTCATCCATTTGGAGACCTATGGAGAGCTAGCATCCTGATGTTAGTTTGGAGGTGACATCAACGCCGACGACCCAGTTAAGCATTTCTTTCATTATTTTTGTTTCTTTTCTCTCTAATGGATTGATTGTGTTATCCTATGCGTATGGATTTGGGTTTTGTGTATGAAAGATAGTATTTTTGTTATCATTCGATTGCTTGTGTATGAACCTATAGCTATAATTTCAATATAATATGCAGTTGTTATATTTAAGATTTATTTGTAGCGACTGATGGTTCATAATCATTAGAGATAACATAACCTAGGTTAAATGACTCGAGTGTATGTGGTTGTTGCTAAGATTGGTCCATTTTCCTAATTTGTAATACGGTTGTCCAATTAAATCTAGAGATCATATCCTAGGTTATTTGGTGGCTAGGTTTAATTAACGAGCGTCTCTTAATTAAACACGACCTAAGGGAAAACCATAGTTAATTAAGCTTTTGGTTAATCTATAACCAATAGTTCAAGGAGAGGTAAAAGAAGAACAAATCAATGAAATATGTTTAATTAGGTGTAGGTTGAGATTGATTCAAAGAACCAGATTCCTAACGAATTTATCACTTTCATCATTTTTTCATGTTTTATTTAATTTGTTTTTATTAGTTTAGTTTAGTTTTATTTTCTTATTTGAAAATCAACCAAAACCCCCCATACCCTAAACTCCAGTTATTTTCATTTCAAAAGCTAACAGAACACTCTCTGTGAGATCGACCTAGACTCACCACTGTTACAGCAGTATGTTTAGTTTATTTTGCGTGGCGTTACGACATGCTATGTCAATTTTGTTGCCGTTGCTGAGGAGTGTGGTGCTTTAGTTTTTGTTCTTGATTCTAATTGATTTTATGTATATATTTGTTTGTAATTAGTTTCTTTTTAGTTATTTCTTAGTATGTTCACTTCTTGTTTAGTGTTATAAAAAAATTTTATGGACAAGTAATTTTTATTCCCAATCCTATAGCTCATATTGGAATATCATACTAAATTTAGTTATGGATGGGATAACTAACAAAATTACTTCCTTGATAATATGCAAGACACATAACAATTCTCATAGAGACCAGAAGCTTCTTATTACGACTCAAATCCATCTTTGGAAGAATTGGATAATGTTGTTGTTGCTAATACTCAACAATTCTAGAGGCAATTTTGGTCTGGTTTCCAAAATTTAGAAAGCCAACAAAACTCACGTATATCTCTAGAAGAATTAATTAATATTATGAATGTTAATACTTTGCAATTTCAACAGTGGATACAACAACAACTTCAACAGTTTCAGCAGGAGACAAAGGTGAGGATACAAAACTTAGTAAGCCAAATGGTCAAATGATGGAAGCTCTCGATCGTTTGGAATCATAAAGCGAAGAAATTCAATCATATGAATCTGAGGTGTACCTAAGGGACATTAGTACAGAGGCCTTACAGAGTGAAGAGGAGTTTGAGAGTCTTGAGATTACTACTCAAGGAATTGCTTGTGTAGAAGAAGTGGAGAAAGAGCTCAAAGAAAAAAGGAATACATCTTTTAGCTTGAAGGTAAATACTGAGTTCCTAATTTTTGTTAAGATTGAATCTTTTCCTTTTCCTAGCAGGTTAGAGAAGTTGAACGAAGAAGAAAAAGGTGAAGAGACATTCGAGATCTTTCCAAAGTGTATGAAATCAGTAAAGATTAAGAATATGAATATAGGGAAGAAATTGGAGGTGAATGATCATTGACTAAGGCCCTATCCAAAAAACCTCACATAGAAGAAGCTCAAACTGTAACACCCGAAGACCATGATTTTGTCATGTAAGGATGTATGGAGTTGAGCCAGCAACACTAAACAAAGGCACTTCTTAAGAGGCAACCTAAGGGGATTTAATTTCTTTTCCTTTACATTTCTACATTTATTTCTTATATGCTTGTGTGTTTTTAAGATTGTTTGTTCTTATTTGTTTTTGAGTTTTCAACAAAGAGAGAGAGAGAATAAAACAAACACCTAAACATTTTCTCTTTTTTTATTGCTTCTAAGATTATATAGTTATGATTAGAGTGTTAATTGAATAGAAGAATTCATGGTAACTTTAGCAAATACTTTTGCTCTTGTGATTGGTCAATATGCATTATTTTTAGAAAAGTAGTGACTAGTGGTAGACAAAAGCTATTGAGATTTTGAGCTTTACTAGACTAACACATCCATATCAGTCTCATTGTCATTTGTTTATGTGTGACCTTTATGACATGTACATCCTGACTTTGCCTTGAATTTCTATTTGAGACCACATTCTTATCATATGCATTAACACGAAAATGATTAGGCATTCTTTGTTTTTCCAAGTTACATTAGCTAAATAACCTACTTACCATTATATGATTTTCCTTTTTATGCCCCCTTGAGCTTTATTAGCCTTTCTTTTTGTATTAACCACATTACATGCTTTAAACCTAACCAAATGTCTCACTTAAGCCTTAAAGTTAGTGAAGAATTTGTTGATTGTTGAGTTTGTGCATGTACAAAATTCCAAGTGTGGGGGGTATGCATATGTGTGGGATGGTTATAATTGTTGGGATTTCATTTTATATCTTATCATTTAAATTCCCATGTTGATGTAATTTATTTTAATTTTTATATGAAAAAATAAAGGCAAAAGAAAAAGAGAAAAAAAAAGAAAAAAGAGAAAAAGAAAGAAAGAAAAAGAAAAAAGTATAAATAAAATTATCAATGAGGAAATGCATATGTTTTGCAAAGTTATTTATGAGTAATCTTTCCTTTTAAATTTGTATTGAATGGGTTACCTAAGTATGTTGGATATGAGGTGAATGTTGCTTTCAATGGTCACTTCCTATGGTTACAAAGTCTTGTTTATGATCAAATTTTGTGAGTGATTTGTGCTTTTTATGGTTTGTGGTGAGAGAGCTTGAGTTTGAGCTGTAAAACATTGTTTTTGCAATCATCATAGTTGATGTACACAATTGTGAGTGAATGTTGGTTTTTGATCTTGATGTTACGTTGAGTGTTGCTTTTGTTTCACTAGCTTTAATGGCTTTCATGCTACTTGACCCAAATACATATCACCTTACCTTTGCCCACATTACAACCTTGAAAAGTCCTTTCATCCATAATTTTGCATATGAACCTTAGTAGTGGAGAAATGAAATGATATGTAAAATTGTGGAATGTCTTGACTATGAATGGTATTTGAATGCACCCATGACTATAAGTTAGTTAAACACATTTCCAAGTCTACCATTGGATTGCTCAAATTTTGAAGGTGATGCTTGTTGATTGATCATGAATAGAAGCTCAGAATGTTAAGTTCTTACTATGGTTTTTAAAAGTCATTCACATTTTCTTATGACTATATATTCTTGGGAAATACAAGAATTGAGTAAATGTTTTTGGGTCTATAATTTTGAATATGATGTTTTGCCCAAGGAAGGTCAAAAGTTAAGTGTGAGGGAACTTGATATGTGCTTAAATTTTGATACATTTACTCTACTACACTTAGTGATTAATGCCTTAAAATGCTTAGGATACTCATTTTAGCTCATATTTGATTTTAGGTACATTTCAAAAGTGAAGGAGCTAAAGTGACCCGAAAGCATACTCATTGAGTCATCTTCTCAATGTTCATACTATATTGTCTTCATGAAGTAAGAAGATTAAAAGAAGAAAAGAAAAAATGTGAAGAACTAAGGTTAGAGGTGTCTCACAGCCTAGTTGGAGAGATGTCACGACTGTGAGTGATGTCTCATGACTGTGACATTACTTGCATAGACCACTCTCACGCCTATGTAAAAGTGTCTCATTAGTGAGAAACACCACTCACACCTATGAGACATGAGTCATGGGGGTGAGATGGTGCCAGGTGTCCTATTTAAACCTATTTTTTAACTATATAAAGGAATATGTGTGACGGCTGGGAGAAGAGGTTGGAAGTAATGGATAGAAATGAAACACCTACTTTCTTCGTCATTTTCTCTCGATTTTCAACGCCAATTCCGAGGTGCAATCGACGTCTAGGAGCTTATTAAGCATAGTATCATTGTATATTGTTTTCTTTTCCTTTTTCAGATTGTTTACATTATCTTGAGATTAATGATTGGGTATTATGTAAGAATGCTTTTGACGCTCTATTGAATCGTTTTTCATGAAAACCCATTGCTAGAACTTGAATGCAATATGTAATAGTCATGTTAAAGGTCGTATGTTACAACTAATGTTGGACCCCGATCCTTAAGTGGCAATTTAGAGATATGAAATGAAATTTAATGAGTGTTATCGTATATGTATTATGTTATAGATGAAATTGTACTTTAAGAGTATTGATGAGAAAAAGATTTGATGACTTTGATATTTAAGTCAATTTGTATGGGTTATGAGAGTAAAGTGAATGAGTGATTGAAATGGA
>JANZLH020000067.1:3470378-3481372 GCA_026770325.2 Erythroxylum fimbriatum
AATTGGCAAGATTTTTATGACTTTTACTACATTTTTTGGCTCCTAATTCTAGATTTTGTGCTTAAATTGACTCTTGACTGTCTACCTTTATTTTATGCAATCTGAGAGAAAAAAATTGTCACAAATAAGTATTAATTGCACTAATTAATTTTCTAAGAACAATTGATACTGCAAACTAGAAGACTCAAGGAGAAGGAAATCAAGAAGAAGATGTAGAGTTAAGGAAGGGCTGAAGTCAAGTCAACAAGTGAACAGGTGCAGTAGGAAGTTCATCGTGGCAAAAGGGATGTGTCACCACAGCGAAGTATGAAGAATTCCAGGCTAAAACTTTCGATAAAAGTTTGTCGCGGTGATAGAACCAAAAATGAAACTAAAACTTTCAGGAAAAGTTCACTGCGGCGAACCTTCGAATACCAGAACCATTTTTAGGAAACTCACCCACTGTGCAGCCTGATCCAAACCCACTTTCTTTTAAAAACCTACCATTTTAGATTAAGAAGGAGCCGATAGAAAACATACACAACATATACAACACCCTCACTCTCTCTCAACCTTCGGACACTCATCATCCACTTTCCTCCACTTCATCATCTACTCTTCTACCGACAACTGCTACCATAGATGCTTCTAGTGGGTTTCCGGTTGTAAATTCTCTTGAAGTTATGCTTGGCTAGGCACCTCTTTCCTCTTGAAGATATAGCAATGGATAGAGATTAATGGGCTTCAAAGGGGAGTAGTTTATTCCATATTCAGCTACATTGTTATGAACTCCTAGGTTTAGGATTTGTAGATTGTATTTGAATATTCTTGATTAGAGTTTAATCAAGTTTTGGACATTCAATTTGTTATTGGGATTTGTTAATGTATAACTAGGAACTTGAATATATGAAGTCTCATATATGTATATTTGTGATTTGGTTAATTCTCTCTTATCTGCCTAGTTTTGTTTGATATTGAGATGATGCTAGATCCCAAAATGACTTATTGCATTGACTTACCCATTGCACACACTAAGAATATTTAGCAAGGTTTTAAGTAATAGTTATCCTATTTAAGAAATTTGTTATTTTAAAAATTCTATTTTTAGTAAGAGAATAAACTAGTAGATCCCTATTATATTTTATTTATAAAAAATTTATACATTTAACCTGTTTAAATGGAATTAGCATATATAAGAAGGCAGTTAGAATTTTTATCAAAAAATGGTTTATAAAAAGCTTTTCAAATATGCTAGAAGGAACTTTAATAAGGGAAAAGAGGATTTTTCTATAATTGGAAGGAGTACTCATTCAAGACATAATAACCAAAATAAATTAAGGAAGCTTCCAAACTAAATTAAGGAACCTTACTTTCTAATTCCTTCTAGTGACTAGATAGCATCCTCAAATGGAAAGGGAGGGTGATTGTTGACTTCGATGAATGATTGAGGTTTAAAATTATGTTTATAGTTCATAAGAAGTTACAATCCCTCTTCCATTTGAAACGCATTTAAAGGGATATTAGGAATTTCATTATGAATTATTAAGTCTACCAACAGTTTCCATTGGTTAAATGATGGTATAGCATTAACTACCACTAAGCCATCAACACCTTTCTTTCAAAGTATTTTATGGTTATTTACCTCCTTTGCATATACCATATTTTAGTAGAGATTCTCAATTAATATGGTGATATACAATATGCATTCTTAGGAAGGAAATAAACAAATAGAGCAATTAGGAGTTGATGGTAGCTATTTCTAATAATTTTTTTAATATTTATACAATGGTTATTTTATTTAAACAGTAGTTATCTTATTTAAAAATTTTGTTACTTTAAGAAGTATATTTTTAATAGGGGAATAAATTAGTAGATCCATATTCTATTTTATTGTCCGAAAACCTTATGTATTTAACCTATTTAAAAGGAATTAGGATAAATTAGAAGGCAATTATAATTTTTATAATAAAAAATTGGTTGATAAAAAGCTTGTTAAAGATATGTTATCTAAGTACCAACCATAGAACCTAGGAAGGGAAAGAACTCCAATAAACGAAAAGATTATTTCTCCATAATTGGAATAAGGAACACTCAACTTAAGAAATAATAACCAAACTAACTTAATAGAGATTACTTTCCAATTTGTACTAGTGACTAGATAAAATTCTTAAATGGAAAGGGGTGGTTGCCGACTTTGATGAGTGACTGAGATCAAAAATTATATTTATAGTTCATAAGAAGCTACAATTCCTCTTCTACTGGAAAGGCATTTAGATGGATATTGGGAATTTCATTATGAATTGTTAAATGTACCAATAGTTTCCATTGGTTGAATGGTGGTATCCTAGTACCTACCACTCAACCATCAACAGCTTTATGTCAAAGTCTTTTATGGTTATTTTCCTCCTCTGCATATACAATATTTTAGTAGAGATCCTAAATTAATAAGGTGATATGCAAGATGAATTCTTAGGAAAGAAATAAACAAGGGGAGCAATTAGGAGCTAAAGGTAGCAATTGATTATGAAGTTTATTTTTAATGTTTATGCAATAGTTATCTTATTTAAGAAATTTTTTATTTTAAAAATTCTATTTTTAGTAGGAGAATAAATTAGCAGATCCCTATTCTATTTTATTTTCTAAAAACTTTGTGCATTCACCCTATTTAAAGGGAATTAGGATATATAAGAAAGTAGTTCGAATTTTTATTAAAAAAAATAGTTGATAGAAACTTGTCAAATATGGGTTCTCTAAGTAGCAACCATAAAACCTAAGAAAGAAAAGAATTCCAATAAAGGAAAAGAGGTTTTCTCCATAATTGAAAAAGGAACACTCAATTCAAGACATAATATCCAAATTAAATTAAGGGAGCTTACTTTTTAATTTCTACTAGTGACTAGATAACATCCTCAAATGGAAAGGGAGGGTGGTTGCCAACTTTGATGAATGACTGAGATCTAAAATTATATTTATAATTCATAAGAAGCCACAATCCCTCTTCCATTGGAAGGCTTTTAAATGGATATTGGAAGTTTCACTATGAATTGTTAAGTCTACCAATGGCTTCCTTTGGTTAAATGGTGGTATAACGTACCTACCACTTAACCATCAACACCTCTCATTCAAAGTCTTTTATGGTTATTTTCCTCTTCTACATATACCATATTTTAGTAGAGTTTCTAAATTAATATGCTGATATACAAGATGCATTCTTAGTAAAAATAAATAAATAGGGAGGGCAATTAGGAGTTGTTGTTAAAAGTTGATTATAAAGTTTTCAAATGTTTATGCAATATTTATCTTATTTAAGCAGTAGATATCATATTTAAGAAAAGTGTTATTTTAAGAAGTCTTTTTTTAGTAGAAGAATAAATTAGTAAATCCTTATTCTATTTTAGTATCTAAAAACTTTATGTGTTCAAGCTATTTAAAAGGATAAGGTAAATAAGAAGGTAGTTAAAATTTTTATTAAAAAAATGGTTTGTAGAAAGCTTTTCAAAGATGGGTGTTCTCTATGTAGTAACCATAGAACCTATGAAGGGAAGGAACTCCAATAATAGAAAAGAGGATTTGTCTATAATTTTTCTCATAACTAGATCTTATATAAAATAAATATTAATTTGGTGTTATAGCTTAACATTATAAAGGACTATAAACTAGTGGTTTTCTATATATTAGCAGAGGTTGTCTATAATTGAGGATTAAAATTCTAACGACAAGTCCTTAAAGTCAAAACTGGAGGAGATTTGGTTAGAGCTGAATGGGCATGTTAAGAACAAACAGGTAGCGAGCAATAACCACACTTATTGGGACCAAAATGAAGAAAGAAGTGTTAGGTAAGCAAGAGGGACTAATATTCCTAAGTATTCTAAATTTGAATCTTCTTTATATAATGGTGCCAATAATATGTTGATTTATATCTATAAATATGAGCAGTTTTTGAAAATCAATGAATACTTTAAGAAGAGAATGTGAGGTTTGTAACATTTCATCTTAATAGGGAGGCACAACTATAGTTTTACAAGGTCAAGTAAAAGGAGAAGAATATGGATTAGGGGACATTCCTAAAGTAATGCCACTTATAGGAACCAAAGGAAGGAAAGAAGTGTTGGGAAGGCAAGAAAGATGATTGTTCCTAAGTATTCTAAATTATAATTTTCTTTATAATAATACTGATGATCCATTAATTTAGATCTATACATGCTATCAAATTTTTGAAAACTATTGAATTTTTAAAGAAAAGAAATTCATGCTAGCAACATTCCATCTTAATAGGGAGGAACAATTACAATCTTATAAGGTCAAGCCAGAGGAGTCGATTATAGATTGGGGCACATTCAATGAGAAATGTCACTTTTCATTGTGTCCTTTTATAAGCCTCAACCCTTAAGATGAATTGGCTAACTTAAAATATATAGAAACAATGAAGGATTATTAGAAGAATATCTAGTCTTTATTGGCTTGAACCATAGAGCTCGCTATAAATTAGTAGATCATCTTATTCACTATTGTTCTTATGAAAGGGCTACAACTAGAGGTACAATATTTATAACAATTGAGAAGTTTAGAATATGATTTGAATATATCATACAATTATAAAAAGAAGTAGAGAAGAAACTAAGTTATCTTAGGAAGGAATCATAGGGCACACCTACTTAGAACAAATTGAAAGCAACCATTAAAGGGATAAATATAATGAAAGGAACTTATAGGACTCATCTAGTATCGAGTTTTAAAAAACGCCTTTATTTAAGAATTTAACCAAGATTTTTTTAAGAATTTTACAAAGCCACATTCATAATTACAATACATACCATATGGAAGGAAAGGAATTACCACTGAGCTACAGGTACAAAGGAGGAGAAATACAAACTTGCCAATCACGTTTGATAACCTTATTCGAGCTCATCTCTATGTTAAGAATGCACTTCACTCACTCTCTATGAACATGCAACAAAATTGGCGTTTATAGTTCCATCCTAACTATTTCAAAGAGATTCATAATTTTATATTCTGTTCAAATATTTCCTACCATTGTAATTATTAGTAAACTCTCCTTATGAAAGTTGGTGGCAAACCAAAAACTTTTGTAATTTTTTGATTTAGTTCTATCTATTGATAATACATCTTTTAATATTCAAAGAAAAAGAATTTAACTAAGATGTAAATAGAGAAATAAAGGGTAAAGAGGCTTTGCTTCAATTATGATGAAGCATTCTCTCATATAAAAGATGCACGAAGTTATTTTAAGTAGAATTGATGAGAATTGAAAAAGAGGGTAAGGAAGGATGCTTCTTAGATGTTTCATAAAGGTATTGAGAAGACCTATCAAAAGTTTGAACTTAAGGACAAGTTCTTTATCTAGAAGGAGATTAATGATACAGAAGATGAATTTTTAGGAAATAAAAATACAAAAAGAGTAGTTGTGAGCTGAATGCAGTAGCTAATTAGGAAGTTAACTTATATTTATGCATTAATTATCTTATATTTATATAGTATTTATATTATTATGAAATATGCATTATTAAGAAATAAATATAGAAGGAGATCAGTTAAGAGTTGATGATAACAATTGATTAAAAAGCTATATTTTTATTTCTATTAGACATATTATATTTTTTATAGTAGTTATCTTATTTAAGCATTAGTTATCTTATTTAAGAAGTTCATTATTTTGAAAATTCTATTTTTAGTAGGATAGATTCCTATTCTAATTTAATTCCTAAAAACTTTATATATTTAGCTAACTTAAAGGGCATTAGTATGAATAATAAGAAAGTCATAATTTTCATTAAAAAATAATTGATAGAAATCTTGTTAAAGATGAGTTCTCTAGGTAACAACCATAGCGCCTAGAAATGGGAAGCACTCTAGCAAGAAAACCAAGAGAATTTCTGTGTGAGTCATCTCATGAAGAGATCCTACGTAGAAACATATATCAACTTGGTGAATTGCCTAGTCTTATGGATGAATCTATGAACTTGTTAAGCTAAATGGATATGTTCATTAAAAAATTTAAGTAGAGGATATCTATGGTAAAGGACTGTCAATAGTCCAACAAAAAGTCCATAAATTCATAACTAGAGGAGAATACAATAAAGCTAAAGGGTTGTAGTAAAAAGATAATAATATGGGGAGCAATAATAGGGAATAAAGAACAGAAAGAAGTTATGGGCCCAAAAAAGGGACTATTGTTTATAAGTATTCCAAATTATAAATTAATTCATATAATGGTACTATTGATCTGTTGATTTTGATCATAAGTGTGAGTGTCTCTTTAAAAATTAGCAAATTTATGAAGAAAAGAGACAGGGTTGGTAGCATTCCGTCTTAATAGGGAGGAAAAAATTATGATTTTATAAGGTAAATCAAGAGAAGGTTGGTACAAGTTAAAGGACATTCATAGAACAATGCCACCTGAAATTTAATTCTCTTATGAGCCTTAACCTCTTAGGTGAATCAACCAACTTTAAGTAAATATGAATTTTGGAGAATTATTTAAAGGAGTTCTAATATTTGCTAACATAAATGACACATCTTAATACAAAGCAACAAATGATGCAATTTATTGTTGGTCTTATGAAAAGGTTACAACTTGAAGTAAAATATTTGTAACAACTAAGAAGTTTGGGAACTTATATGAATGTCCTATAAAAAGGAGCAACCATAATATTTTAGAGAATTATATGGTAACATTTTCATGGAATAACTTGACAACAAACATAAAAGGGACAATTGTAATGAAGGGAAATTACAGGTCACATCTAGTACTAGAAACACAAACATGCCTTCTATTAAGAATCTAACTAAAAAAATGGAGGAAACAAGGAAAAAGAGGATTTGATTTAATTATGATAAAGCATTCTCTAATGGATATAAATGCAAGAAGTTATTTTGGGTACAATTGATAAAACCTAAAAAAGAGGATGAGGGAGGAGGCTTCTTAAAAGTTTCATTGAGAATTTGAGAATACCTACCTTAAGTTCAAACTTGAGGATACGCTCTTTATATAAGAAGGGACTATTGACATCTAAGATGCATTCATATGGAAGGAATATACAAAGAGATTAGTTAGGAACTGATTGTATTAGTTGATTAAAAAGTTATTTTATGTTTTTGTAATAACTATCCTGTTGTTCAAGATGCATTCTTAAAGAAGAAATATATAAAGAGAGTGGTTAAAAGCCAATAATAGCAGTTGGTTAAGAAGTTATCTTGTATATTTATAGTAGTTGTCTTTTATTCCTATGGTAATTATCTTATCATACAGTAGTTATTTTATTTACAAATTTTATTATTTTAGAAGTCTATTTTTAGTATAAGAGTAAGTGAGTAGATTCCTTTTCTAATTTAGTTCCCAAAAATCCTATACATTTAACCCATTTAAAGGGAGTTAAAATGAATAAGAAGGAAGTCATAATTTTTCCAAGAAGACAATTCACAACAAGCTTGTTAGAGACGAGTTCTCTAAACAACAACAGCAGGAAAATAGCTTCGTTAAGAGAGAAGAGGATTTTCTTGTAAGTCATCTCATGGCTAGATGTTATGAAAAAATACTTACTAATTTAGTATTGAAGCATAACATTTTGGAAAATTATGTAGTTTTGTCAAGCAAAATGGATGTTTATGATGGAGGACCCAATAAAAAGTCCTTAAACTTAAAACTATAAGTGATTTGAGAGAGTTGAAGTGGGGTGCGATAAGAATAACAAGGTGTAGAGTAGTAGTCACACTTATAGAGAGAGGAAAGAAGTGTTAGGAAAGCAAGATTAACTATTGTTCTTAAGTATTCTAAATTAGAATTTCCTTCTTATAATTTACTAATGATCTATTAATTTGGATCCATAAGTGTGAGTAGTTCTTTGAAAATAGAAAATGTTTGAAGAAAAGAAGGTGGCGCTAGTAACATCCAAGCTTACTAGGGAGTCACAATTGTGATTTTACAATGTGAAGCAAGACGAGATGAGTATGAATTGGGGGACATTTATATAGCAATGCAACCTATTGTTCAGTCTTCTTATGAGCCTTATCCCCTAAATGAATTGGCTAACTTAAAGAAAATATGAATATTGTAGAATTGTTAGTAGGTGTTCCAATTTTTGCTGACTCAAATCATATAACTTATTATAAAGGCAGCAAATTAATCTATTCACTACAAGTCTTATAAAAGGGCTAAAGTTGGAGATATAATTGTAACAACCGAGTAAAGGAGAAATCAAGTTGTCTTAGGGAAGAATCATAGGACAACACTCGTTTAGAATAAAAGGAAAACAACCACAAAAGGGAAAACTTTAGGGGAGACAAATTTTGGGTCAACATCTAGTACTGAGAGCAAAAAGTGCCCTTTTATTTTAAAAAAGTTGAATAAGATAGAGATACATAAGCTAAGGGAAAAGGAGCTTTGCTTCAATTATGATGAAGCATTCTCTTATAGATATACATATAAGAATTTTTTGGGTAGAATTGAAAAAATTTGGAGAAGAGGATAAGGGATGAGGCTTTTTAGGAGTATTATGAAGATTTATAGAAGACCTATTTTGAGTTTGATCTTAAGGACAAACTTTTTTTCCTAGGAGTGGAGTAACAGTACACAGAATGCATTCTTATGGAAGAAATATACAAGCAGAGTAGTTAGAAGATGATTATAACAATTGATTAGGAAGTTATATTAGTATGTTTAAGAATTACATTATGTTTCTGTAGTAATTATCTTATTTGGACAGTAGGTATCATATTTAGCAAGTCTATTATTTTCATAAATTTATTTTTAGTATGAGAATAAGTTTGCATATTCATATTTTATATTAGTTCTTAAAAACTTTATATATTAAGCCTATTTAAAAGGTACAAAGACGAATAAAAAGATAATCGCAATTTTTCTTAAAAAATAATTAATGGAAAACTTGTTAGAAATAATAATAAATCATGTTTTACAAGATAATAAGACAACTATTCAAATTATTTGATATCATATGTGAAGATTTTAATGAGAATGCAACAATGAGAAAATAATAAAATAGTTGATAGGGAGTTTGAAATCAGAGATTAAATGTATGTAAAGTTACAACTCTACAGACAAGAGACAATTGTTAAAAAAGTTAATAAAAAATTATTTCCATTATTATATGGCTATTTAAAAACAATAAATAAAATCAGACAGATAATTATAAATTATAATGTTTATTGGACACTAATACATAATATATTTTACATATCCCAACTTAAAAAAAAACACATTCCAACGATTTCATCATTTTCAACCCTACATATTAAATTAATTGCAAAAGAAAAGACATCAAGAACCATTATTGTTATGATTTCTTAATTTATCTATACTACAAGTATAGGTCATATCTCTATAGTAAGGACAATATCATTCCTATGAGGAACGGATTGATCACCTCACAATTTTTGTACACTTCGTTTAAAGTAAACAATAGAATAAATATGGATATAAAGAAAACTAAAATAGAGAAAATTGGCAATTAAACAATTAACAAAGCAATAGTATATTTTTCATTAATTAAGAATAATAACTTAGGAATTATGCCTATCCTTGATTTATTTTCACCTTACCTTCTTGATTTAATAATACTCAACCCTAGATATCTAATAGTTATGATTACCCTCTCTCAATATCTAACCAAATAATCTCAAATAGAATAGATAAGAATTAAATTGTGACCTCTCGATTTATCAAAATTCTTCTTAACTATCAAAATGAATTTGAAGCAATCCTAAAAGTTACTAATAAACAATTAAGATCTCGCTTCAATAGGTTTATTATGGTACCAGCTCTCACAATGTAAGTAACAAAGATAATTCAACCTAATCTCTCAAGTAAGATCAACTATAAAACAATAAACACCACAAAGTATATCTATATTAAATCAATAACATAAAAGTTTGACAAAACAATTCAAGAGTAATTCCTAAAACAAATTTAACAATCCATAGCCAAATTATATCCTAAATTGATCTTATTCAACATTCAGATATAAGAAAATAAAAGAAAAGAATAGATGTTTGAACTATGGATGTGTTTTTCTTCTTGTATTTAAGTTGGAAAATTTTGTAGCTATGTTTTTCTTGAATTTTGCCTCCATGATCACTTTCTTATATGTTCCAATCTCCTCTTTTGTTGTTTCTCATTTCCTTTTATACTCAATCTTTCTATGGCTCTTTTTAGGGTTTTCTTACTTGTTTATATTCTAAAAATAACCCCAAATCATCAAAAAAATACAAAAATCTCTTAACTTAAACAATCTAGCATTTGCACAATCGTGCACTAATAAAGAGTCTCCTGCTTCCTTCTTGCACAATCATGATAGACATTTCCTCAAATTTTTTCTTCAAGTCTTCTTCAAGTTTCCTATCTTAACTCATCATCAATATATTAAACATTCCCTAAAATATGCATTAAGATCAAATTCCTGCCCTAGTAAAAAATAATCAAACATAACACATAAAAACACTAGCAAAGACATAAATTTAAATCCTAACAACATGATTATTGTTGGGACCCGATCTGGAAACCGGACCCCAACCGGAAAAAGACTGAAAACGGAAACGGAAACAAAAAGAAATCGAAAAATCGGCGGAACGGATCGAAAATCAATTAGCGGAAGTATCGAAAAACGAATCAAACGAATCGAAAAATCGAAACAAACAAATGGAAGCAAAAGCAAACAAATCGAAAGCGGAAATAACTCGAACAAATCGAACGCGGATTCGACAGAACGGAACGGATTTACAAAACGAAAGCAACTCGCGTAAAGAACGGATACAAATGTCCGAAGCACGGAAAACGAAATGCCGAAGCGAATCCAAAACGAAGCAACTTTTCCGACATCCGAGAACAGAACGAAAGCAAACGAATCTAACGTGCTGCGTTGGAAACCCTAAGACTAACCATTCCGAAACCCGGTCTAATTCAATTTTTTTTCCATTTATTCATTATTCACTTTATTCAATCTTATACAAACCAACTTAGATCCATACAATTTCCCTACTTG
>JANZLH020000067.1:3484329-3498313 GCA_026770325.2 Erythroxylum fimbriatum
TACTGATTTGTGTTGGATGCCGTGGTATAACCCACAAACACACGCCGGGGTATAACCCCCAAACACCGAAGAGGTGGTGTGTGGGGTCGAACAGTTATCACCTAAAAAAGGCCTAATAACACATTATAAAACCTAACAAATACTCTATAAATCAAACCTATCAACTTCCTTGCACTTAAAACTTTGCTTGTTCAAAAACGAAGAACTAAAACCACAAAATAAACAAAATAAAAAAAAATCACACAATCATATAACAATGGCACAATGGCATCAAATCTAATGAAATTGACTTACCCGCAAATATCAATCACTTAAAAAGATCCAATACACTAACTTGTTCCATTCATTTTTAAGTGTTTTGATTTAAATACACATATCAACTAAAATATTGACACCCTATTCATATATCTATGACACTTGTAAGCGTGCAATAATTCTATTTACAAATTTTAAAAGGTAGGACATCATTAAAAACCCCCTTATCGAAATTTCTTGTCACTTCACAAAAGGATCAATAGGCTTCACTTTATATAAATCACAAAATTTTTATACTTTTATTTAACAATCACCTAGCCTTTTAACACAAAGGCAAGTATTTTGTTGTGAATGTTCCCTGATTACTCAATTTCATTATGTTGTTTTAAGCTTGGTTAGAGTGCCATTCTAGCCTTTTCATGTGAAGGCAAACACTTTTTGTGAATGTCCCTCAGTTACTCAGCTATATCACAACTCACAACTGATTACCAGCTCTATTCTTAACCTAAATTTTAAAAGGAAGGGCCAATAAAATAGGATATTTATTTATTTATTTATTCAACCTTTTTATTTTTATTTTTACACTATGACCTACATCATTTCCTCCTAGTCAATCCATTCCCATAAAAAGCTACTAATTATGCCTATCAAATTAAATTCATTCGATCAAAAGTTCATCCAAACAACTTTCATAAAATGAAAAAATTGGTATAATATTCTAATCAACATGCATATTCACCTGAAAAACCACTAAAAACATAAACTTGACAAGTTAATGCTTCTTCACAATTTAAACGATCATGCTAGTAGAATTCCTTTCAATCCTATGCCATTGAAACATTCAAACAAATGCATACAATGCAACATCACGCAATAATTTTTTTGCACAATTCTAAAACAATCAAAAACTAACATAATGCATTTTCAAAGTGCCACATAAATGATAGTGTAAATATAAATACATCCCCACACTTAAACAACACATTGTCCTCAATGTGAAAAATAACACACAATTACAAAAAAACACACATAATTAATGCAATAAAAAATATAAAAAGAAATAAAAAATAAGGGCAAAAAACTTATGGGGATTGTGGTGGTGATGGTGTCAGAGAAGTAACTTTGACACCTTGCACCATAAAATACTTCGTGCTATGAACATCCATCAATCAAACTAACTTAAAAACAACAAAATAATGAAATAAACATATAAAAATTACGAAAAAACTTATCTAAACAATAACATGCTAATTTTAAGGTCACTAGCTTGAACATTCCATATTATTATTATTTTTAATCAAAGGGTGGTGGAAGCTTCTCAATGAACTCTGTTTTGCTTCTAGCCACTTCTACACCCTTACACGATATTTTATGTCCCAAAACTAAATCCATATGTACCACTTCTTTCATTGGTCCCTATCTAGGTTGTTTAAAATTATGATGGCTAGAGTATAAACCTCATTTAGCAAGGTATATCTATGAAGTGTGGGTAAAGGTTTCAACTTTAGAATGGGTGATTTCTCAATGGAAGGTGGAATGGGTGCTTCTATCCTTACTAAGATTTCTTTTTCTAATTTCTCACCCAACTCCTCCTCCTTCTCTAAATCGTATCATCTTCCAGATCGCCTAAATTAGTGCCTTCTTTATAGTTCTCCTCTCGTTGTTTTACACAATCATCAACTATATCGATTTTCTTACAAGAGTTGCAATCCTTCGGATTCTTCAACACCTTGCATATATTGAACTCAACCTGTTCATCACCAATATAAAGAATCAATTTTTCTTTATGTACATGAACTAATGCTCTTACAATATTCATAAATGGTCTACTAAGAATTAATGGAAATTTTCAGTCCTCTTTAAAGTATAGCCCTACGAAATTCACAAGAATAATAAATTTGCCCACTTTAACTAGCACATCCTCCACTGTACCAAATGATCTCTTTATCGATTAATCCACCAACTGAATGAGCATGGATGTTGGATTCACATCTCCTAGCCCCAATTTCCTGAAAATAGACAAAGGCATAAGATTAATCCTTGCACCTAAATCACATAAACATTTAGAAAATTTTAAATTATTAAATACACAGGGTATAGTAAAACTCCCTAGATCTTTCAATTTTGAGGTTATGTGGTTGGTAATTATGGAATTGTAACTCTCTTCAAGGAGGCCACTTGATTGTCCTCTTAAGTCTTCTTGTTTAATAGGATTTCTTTAAGTTACTTCACATATTTAGGCATGTTCTCTAAAGCTTCCACAAAGGACAAGTTAATTTGCAATTTCTTTAACTTCTTTAAAACTTTGCAAATTGCGTGCCCATTTGATTCTTCTTTAGCCCTTGTAGGAATAGGATATTTGGAATATATGAAGAGGGTAGGAAATATGTTGGTTCCTTCTTCTTATCTTCCTCCTTTTCTTTACTTCCTGCTTGGTGGGTTTCAATCTTTTTCTTGGTTGGTTCTTCCAACTCTTTCCTGCTTCTAAGTGTGATGACCTTTATTTACTTCATTGGATTAGAATCCGTATTTCTCAAGATTCCATATACTCTTTGTAGACAATGCATTTACTAGCTACCCCACTTAAATCTCCAAATCATAGGTAAAAGAAGCATGATTTTTCATAATTTGGTCAAACTTAGCTTCCAACCTCTTTTGGCTCTCTTCTTTATACGTGAACTTATAATTAAGCACTTCCTTTAGCTTATCCATATTTAATTCTAATGAATCAAGCCTCTCTTATTGAAATTATGTTGGACCTTATACTCTCATTTAATTACTTGCATTGTTAGTCCAAGAGACATTTAGGTGGTTCTTCCACCCAGGATTATAAGTATTAGAGTAAGTATTATTACCACCTTGACCTAGTTGTTCCCTTATAAAATTTAGCTACTCCATATTACTGTTGTCTACCAAGAAACAATCAATTGTACCAAGACCTTCTTAACTCCACAATTCGCATTCATTTCGTATTAGTTTTAGTGGGTTAAAAGAAATGGTTGTCAAGTTGTTTATTTACTTGGCTGGGTATGCTAATTCACCCTATAATGTTGTCACTAAATCAATAACAAACACTCCTTTATGATCTTTAAAAGTTAGTTGTTATTTACTCCTCTCCTATGTCTATAGACAATGTCATCTCATCTAGTAAATCAGGTGCATTATCTACTATCTTCCTTATCAATGAACCTCTAGCTACTATGTCAATGGTACCTCTTATGGATGGATTGACTTTAGTATAGAAGGTTTGCAATAGGAACTCCTTGAGTAAGTTATAGTGTGAATAACTCTTTTATAACTCCTTAAATCTTTCCCATGCTTCATACAATAATGTCCCTTTAATTTGCTAGAAAATTTTTATTTCCTTTATGATCCTTGTGGTCTTCATTAAGGGGAAGTACTTAGCCCAAAAAGGTTTGTACTAACTACTTCTATGTTGTCTCATTTTTTAGGCTAAGAGAATTCAGATACGTCTTGGCTCGATCATTAAGAGTGAATGAGAATAGCTTCATCTTGGTTACTTATAACATGTTCAATAAGGCTGGTTTAATCTTGAAACTCTTTGTCTGCACTAGTGGTCTTTTGATCCCTTGTTGATTAGCATTGAATCCTAGCTTCATAAAGTCCATGAGGTTTCTTTTTTGACCTCCTTAACTCCTTTCTTTTTCCATCAGTCTTTTTATAGCTTCTTGGCATCTTACTTTTCACATACCTCTCTCTTGCTTGATGATGTAAAAAACTTGTATGTCTTTAAGCTTATAGAACTTCTTATTTTTCTTGTGTTCATGCACATATAATGATAAAAATGTGTAAATTCCTTAAAGTAAAGCAACTCAAACTGCACTAGATGCTAAATTACAATCCCTGGAAATGATGTCAAAAACTAGTTTGTTTGATTTTTAAATTTATCTATACCATAAGTATATGGGTCGTATCGTTCTAGAATAAATAATATTACCTATCTTTTTTTGTTTTCACCTTACGTTCTTGATTTAATAATACTTGACCCTAGACATCCAATAGTCATGATTACCCTCTCACGATATCTAACCAAGTAACACAATTAAAATAAATAAAAATTGAATTGTGACCTGTCGATCTTTCAAAACTCATCTTAACTATCCAATTGGATTCTCAAATCCTAAGGGTGACTAATAAACAATTAAGATCTTTCCCCACTTGCCTGTTAATATGACGTTTATAGATCTATTATGGTACCTTTCAAGAGTAAGTCATAAAATAAAATTTAGCAACCTATAGCCAAAGGATATCCTAAATTGATTATACAGCTTTGTTCTCCTAGAATTTTGCCTCCAGCTTCCATCTTACACGACCGTGCAAGTTGCACGATTGTGAAACACCTCTTCCTCCAGCTTTTTCTTCAACTTATCTTCAAGTTTCTTGTCTCAACTCATCATCAAATTACGTTAAACAAACCCTAAAACATGTATTAAGAACAAATTCTTCTCTTAATCAACAATAATCAAACAAAACACACAAAACACTAACGAAGACATAAATCTAATTCTTAAACATATGATTATCACCTAAGAAAACATGTAATAACATATTCTACAACCTCAAAAATGCACTATAAATCACACCTATCAAACATCTCAAATAGCTTAAAAGATAGAATAAACTGACATCCGAGTATTTGTAAAATGTGTAAATTCCTTAAGGAAAAGCAACTCAAACTGCACTAGATGCTAAATTACATCACCTGGCAACGGTGTCAAAAACTTATTTATTTAATTTTCAAATATATTTATACCAATTGTATCATTTTAGATTAACTAGTATTACCTATCTTTTTTTTTATTTTCACCTTACCTTCTTGATTTAATAATAATTGACCCTAGATATACAATAGTTATGATTACCCTCTCACGATATCTAACCAAGTAATTCCCATTAAAATAAATAAGAATTGAATTGTGACCTCTCAATCTATCAAAATTCATCATAACTATCCAATTGGATTTGAAGTAATCCTAAGGGTAACTAATAAACAATTAAGATCTTTCTTCACTTGCCTATTAATATGATGTTTATAGGTTTTTTATGGTACCATTTAATAGTAAGTCATAAAACAAATTTGACAATCCATAGCCAAAGTATATCCTAAATTGATTATACAGCTTTGTTCTCCTAGAATTTTTCCCCCAGCTTCCATCTTACACGATTGTGAAACACCTCATCCTCCAGCTTTTTTTTCAACTTATCTTCAAGTTTGTTGTCTCAACTTATCATCAAAATACATTAAAATGTTGTACGATTGTGTAACACCTCTTCCTCCAGCTTTTTCTTCAACTTATCTTCAAGTTTCTTATCTCAACTCATGATCAAAATACATTAAACAACCCCTAAAACATGTATTAAGAACCAATTCTTTTCTTAATCAACAATAATCAAACAAAACACTAACGAAGACATAAATCTAAGTCTTAAACACATGATTATCACCTAAGAAAACAAGTAATAACATATTTTACAACCTAAAACATACTACAAATCACAACTATCAAACATCTCAAATAGCTTAAAAGATGGAATAAACCGGCATTCCAGTATTGGTAAAATGATTGAACACTAGTACTAGGCAAACTACTTAAGTGCTTTTATTTGACTTGTAGAAACAGTTCCCTCTTTTAAACCTTGCTGGAAAGGTTCTTTAAAAGGGAACACTTTTAAATTGAAGGAAGACGAGCATATTTGTTTAGTTATTTAAGAAAAACATCCTTGTTGACATGAATGTAGAGCTAGTAGAATGGCTCATAATAATTAGATCTTAGTTGTTTCATTTGTTTTACAGTTACTTAACGGTGTTTCCAACGGAAATAAGCATTGTAAAAGTATGTTATCAGGCACAACCGAATCTACAATAAATTTGCAATATCTCTTTACTATCTTCTTCTCTCTCATTTCCAGTCGAACCTTCTGAATCCAAACATTACGAGGACACGGTTGATAGTGTGGTTGCACCTTTATGTCACTTACCAATTTATTTTTCTTAAAATTGGTTATAATAAAAAAAAAATGTGGTGATAATTATAACTGTTTGTTATTTTGGCAATGAGTTTATATTTATAACATTACCTCTACATCTTTGGTGAAATTAATAATCTAAAATATGTTGGGAGAATATAGTAAATTCCATTTATTTAGCACCATAAAATGAAACAAGAAGCAAAGAAATTCATCAACATCATGATTATCACTAACATGATATTAATGAGAATCAATTGGGGGATGAAATTAAATGACGAAACCATCACCATGGCCCATATCACTTGCACTTGCAGCACCACCCAACCTACCATCTCCAAACATGGAGCCATCCAATCCCATCCAAACAGAAGGAATGTTGCTTGTTGCATAAATATTTCCGTCGTCTCCAATACTTGTGGGAACATAGGGCACGCCCTGCTCAGATGTCAATCCACCCGCATCATTGTTGTTTGGTAGGCTCGTCATATTAGGAGCAGTGTAGCTTCCCAAAAAGATGCTCCCAAAACCCAGTTGCTCACCTTCATGTCCAAAAGAAGCACCGCCAGAGTTGGTTGATTCCATCTGCTGGCCCATGGCATTATTATTAGCGTTGGAGCTACTCGCACAGTACTTCCCCCCAGTCATCATGTTCATAAACCCTAAGCCAACTTGACCATTGAATCCTCCAAAGTTAATTGCTTGGGAACCGTTATTACCTCGATTTGAGTACATAAAAAATGGAGGAAAAGGATCAGGAGACAGGAGAGGAGCCGATCGCAGGAGGTCAATCCTCGTTCTGATTGCTTTCATTTTCTCAGACGCCAAGGAAAGAGCAGTTTCCTGTTCACAGTGGTTGAGATTATCGATCCCACCATCTCGATGGATTCGATGCATGAGGTAATCCAGTTCCACGTTGTTGTTCTTGGCTCGGAGTCTCCTAGACTGTTCTCTGAGCTTGCTAATCCTCCATCTCAGGTAGCTTTCATGGTTCAGCATCTTCTTGGTGCGGTCCAACTCTGGCATTTCATAAAACCTGCTCAGTTCTTCATGGACTCCTATTTGAGATGGCCACACCGTCACTTGATTCTGTTCAAAAGGATTGAAAATCATCAGGAATGCTCTTACCCCACATAGCGTTGAGAACTCATTGACTTTCTTGACCAAACCTGTTCTTCTCTTTTTGAAGCAGGCTTTTCTTGCTGTCAGATTTTCAATCAATCCAAGCTTCACTCTACTTCTAGCCATTTTTAATTTCCTAACATATGTTAGATTGGTTCTTTCTACTTCTATATAAAGGGCAGAAGGGAGTTAACTTATTGAGTGGAAAGGGTTTGGTTGAAACATGACTAATTAATTTTAATGGGTAAGACTGGAAAGAGGAAATGTACTCTTCAATTTCATTTTTGCTTTCAATAGATTTTACACATTAATGGCCATATTATCACAATTAAATGACTATCTTTTTTTTTTGTCTTAGATCAGGGTATCCACCGGCGGATCCGGTGATTAATCCCTTCCCTAGCTTGTAGGCACCTCACAGAGTAGGACAACTGGCCCAAAGATTTAAGGCTGCTCCATACCCAAAGATAAGGATCGAACCCCTGACCCTTGGTTAAGAATGAATGAGTCCTTGCTACTCAACCACACCTTTTGGGTTTAAATGACTATCTTTTTAATTTGTGCTTTTTCTCCTGAGAATAAGTTTGTACCAAACTTCTTAGGACCAGATTCTTTAATAATAATAGCACTTTTCTCTGTAACAATTCAGTTTAATTTCTCTTTATCAGTTGGGAAAAACGTAGTTAAAAGTGGCAATAATTAGTTTATTTCTTTTTATTAACTATTATTTATTTAATATATACAGATGTAACCAATCTATTCTAATTTGAATGCTTACCAACATATATTGATTTCATTCCTCTTAAATATCTTTTTCCAGGACTACCCAAAAAAAAACCAATAAATACGAGGACTATGCTATACTTTTGTTGGAATTAATAAATTAACAAGATTATGTCAGAATTAAGCTCATTTGTACTTGATTATTCGATCGGAACATTTTTATTTCAATTAGTTCGTTTGTATAGATTTTTATAATTATTAATTTAGATATGATGACGAATCTCTTGTTGGTTGTATAATCATTCGATTGAGATACTTTTATTGTTAACTTATTTATTTTTCAAAATTTTATGGATAAGTAACTAAAAACATAACAACATTTATTACACAAAGTAACAGCATTGATTAAGCTTACATAATTAACAAAATATGTATATACTTTATTTTATTTTTTGCAAGATATTTTTTGCAAGATATTTGTGTCTACAAATTTCCCATCCAGTGCAATTACATACATATCCAATATAGTTGGATTGACATGTATTTAAATAGAGTTCAAAATTTATGGATCTAATTAGTTGGATAAATCTTAAAATTAATTGAAGCTACTTACGCGCCTTTAACAATTTTCAGAAAAATTCAAATAAATCTCTTATGCTAGAATCAATGACTTATTCAAATGAAAACATTAAAATTTTATTAATATTGTACAATAGTTTAGTAGTTTATTACTAGATTCATTCTAAATAAGGATTGTTCAATCAACGGATTTTAATGTTATGAGTTAACTTATAGACAATGAAAATTAAGAATTTATTTAATTTTATATATTTTACTATTGTAATTTTTAAAAAAAATTATCCAAAACCATTATAATGAGTGAAGAATAGTTGGATGCTTCAATTTTCTTGTTCTTGAATACAAGTCATATAAGCAATATCTCCTCCATTGCTTTTGGATATTTCAATTAATTAAGATGAGAAATAAATTTTTCATATCCCAATGGAAGTTTACTTTTGTAGTTATACAACTACATGATTTGTCATATTAAGGGTTTATTGTAAATCATTTTCTTACCGAATCGATCCTTAACACATTATATTAATGTAGATTATTGGATAAGTGGGCCACATTAGATGTTCCCATATTTGATAAAAAAAAGGTGGAATGGAGGGTGTTAGAGTTATAAACTATCAATTCATATTAACATATGTGAACAGAAATCTTATGAGCATTAGTTAAGAATCAACCAATTTAATTTCAAGTAGACATCTTAAAGAAATTTCAATAGTACATAATAAATGGCTTAAATAAGTAACAATAGACCTATATAGTTATGTCTAAGTAAACAGATATATTATATAGATATGGATTTCCAAGTAAAACAAATAGAGACACACTAAGGGGGAGTTTGTTTTCATTTTTTCCCGTTTTTGGTTGTGGTTTTTATTAAAAATGAAACTTCCTATTAAAACACGTTTGGTTTGTTATTGTTGTATTATGGTGTTTTAAAAATTAAAAAAAACTACAATCATTTTACGAAAACAAAAAAAATACGTTTCCCTAATATTTCACAACAGGTTTTCGTATATTCTAAAACAGTTTTTTCTCTTTGCGCTGACTTCAGCATCTTCATCTTCAGGGCCTTGCTGTGCTATTTCTGGCGACTCCAGGTTTGTGTTCTATTATTCTGTTTCTATGATTTTTCCACGTATTTGGTGTATGTGTGAGCTTTCCTATCTGCTTGTTATTCGTTTTATTTGTTTCTGCGATTGCTTCATGTATCTGCGACATTACTTGCATTTTTAGCCTTCAAAAGATCATCGTCTTTACGTACAGCATGAAGGAATGAATCTGTATCTACACTCGTGTCCACGCTCGCAACCCAGTGCATATTAGACATCTTATAGTATTCACAGCTAAGTCATATATATCATCTAAGTGCAACTCAAACAAAAAGAGCATGAACTTTACAGCTGCAAATCTCAACTTCAAAAGAGCATCTCTAATACATTTCCTTACAAGTCAAACCTCACATTCCATCGACCGCTTTTCCTCATTGTCTGCATTGTACACTTTTTATTTCTCAAATTTCAAGTATTAATATTATTCGTATTTGTTCTTTTCCTTTTCTCTTTCGGTATGTGGATATGGCTTTCTACTATTATGTAGGTAATTAGATGACCTTGTATTGCATGCTCTGTTTTCACGATGTGGTTGTGAAATAGTGTTAATTTGTTACGGCCAAGATGCTCTGTGCAATTCCAACTCGCAGTAGCAGACAATAATTACAGTATTATACTGCGTTACTACCCAAACAAAAATTATACTTAATAGTAATGCTCTACTTCGTCATTTACACCATCATCATGATCACCATCGTCGTCATCATCTCATCTTGAGACTCCAAAATCCTGAACTTTGTTGTTCTGTAATAAAAGGTTTATTCTTATTCACTTGGAAACATCAGCCTACAAGAAAAGATTGGAGGGTTCAAGGAATTCGTTTCAACAATTTAATTCCTTGGGTTTCTTTTGGTTGGTCTAGATACACAAAATATATGTCGATTAGACTGATGAGTTATGGCTTTGGAGTGGTTTTGTTCAAGGTGGAAGGAATGTTGTAATAGGAATATTGCATGTCTTCATGCAATAGCTCTTGTTAGTGTGGAGAACTATTGGTTTTTGCATTTGTACGTGAGTTTGAAGCCTATTCTTGTCCTCTTGTCTTCACGTGTTAGGATGTGTACTTACTTTGCATGTCTTCACATAATAGCTCTTGTTAGTGTGGAGAATCGTTGGTTTTTTCATTTGTACGTGAGTTTATTACATAAGTGAACTTACTCTGCATGTCTTCACGAAATAGCTCTTGTTAGTGTGGAGAACCATTGGCTTTTGCTTTTGTATGTGAGTTTGAAGTCTATTCTTGTCCTTTTGTCTTCACGAGTCTTCCTATTGTTACAGGAGTGAACTTACTCTGCCATATGACTTTATTGTCTTCACGTAATAGCTCTTGTTAATGTTGAGAATCGATGTTTTTTTCTAGTGTGGAGTACAATGCATTATCACATGTTTATTTTAAACTATATTTAGCATTTAATACTTTGTAAATATTATTGTGATTGATATCACTTATATGTTATTACATTTAGTCATAGAAGGCTTGAACAATATGAATGATGACAATGATTGTATTGAAGCAAATGAAAAAGATTAGGTATGGAATGATACTATAGAGATGTATTTAATCTCCTTGATGGTTGAAGAAGTGAAGAAGGGAAATCGAACTACTACTACCTTTTCGAAATCTAGTTGGAAAAATATTAAAGTAGGGCTTCAAACAATGTTCAATAAGGAGTATACTGATATTCAACTGAAGAATAAGTATAATGGACTAAAGGCCAGATTGAAGAATTTCAAGAACTTATTCAAAGAAACAGGAATCAGTTACAACTCTTTTACTGATGAAGTTAATGCTACAAATGAATGTTGGGAAAATCTACCATCTCCATATGCTTAATTACTATTTGACACACATGTTTTATTATTATTGGCCACACATGTCTTAATCCAATTGGTCCATATGTTAACTTTAGAAATTGCATATCGGTCCTTCTTCTTCCTTTACTTCACACATTGGCCTACAATCTTATAAATTAATTTCATTCCCCTATGTCTTAATTTTCTAATGTAATAAATTTCATGCAATTTGGTATTATTCTGGGAGTCATACCCAAAGCACTACAAGCTATTTGAAAACAGAGACAATAGCCATAACTCAACTTCAAGCCAGAATTCAAAATCTTAGAAGCACAATAAAACTTTGGTTCCTTCATAAAAGTTTTAGAGCTATGTCTCTAGTTTAATCTCAAAATAAATTTATCCAATTTGGAGATCTACAGGCCAAGATATGGCCAAATTATAAATATATGTTCAGTGCAACCTATCCATTCAGCGAGGTACACATCCCAAATCAACTAACTTCGGTCTTATCATGCAAGAGCAACACAAAAATACATCAAATTTAACCAAAAAATCCCATTTTCTGATTAAATACTTATTTTATCAATTCCCCTCACATCACACTCATAATCCAAGCAAACATATAAAAAATTTCTATCCATATTTCACGTCTAAGTATGTATGTCCATACCGAAGCGAACAAATTATCCATTTACCCTTGTCTTTTACATTAAGTACCATTATGTCTCTTACTATACTTATATGCACTCAATTCATTATGTTCACTTCTTAATACACCCTAGACATGCTATAATACTTCCAGTGTATATGTTGGGGTTTTACATAACTTGATTTTTATCAATTGAGTCTATAAATTTGTTGTCATTTTTATCCCACAAATGCATGCCTTATACTTTACATTGTTAGTAGACTTTTTCTTTTAATAATATTTGATATTGATGTCAAATAGACCTCAAATAGTAATGCTAACTTTGGCTCAACTGAATCTACTTGGTTAATGATGATAATGCATTCAATGCTAATAGCTACAATTTGATTGACACTATGGACGAACTTGAGTTCAAGCTTGTTGAGATCTACTAACCACTTCACCATTCTTCTAAACAAGTTATCCTAAATCTCAAACCAACTTAGACCTAGAAGCACCAATTCAAGACAAATTCAACTCCATTCTCACAATTTCCATCCCTTCATCCTTAAAATATCTTCAAACCCCTAATTAATCTAGCCAAACGTGTTCATATTAAGCACAATATGGCATTCAATACTAACTTAATAGAAATCAAAATTCTTTATGCTAACAAATGACTAATCATACCCAAAGTTACAAACTCTAAACTAATTGCATCAAAATGAAAATTCCGACACACACAACTTGCACAAAACCCAAATTAATTTAAGCATAAATTAATCAAGAGCACCACAAATAAGCAAAGACCCATAACAAAAACTATTAAACATTCAAATACCCAATAAATTCATATCTGAATTTGAAAAAAAATCACATAAATAAACTCAAACTGTTAGGCCTTGTCCTATTTGTTTAAATTGTTCAATTTGTTTAATGGGTTAATTGTGTTTGAATTTGTGGTTTGAAAATTTTTGAATTTGTTTTGATTAGAAATTTAATTTGGAATTTAAGTGTTAGGTGAAATTAGCATTAATATGGCATGTTAGTTGGGGTAGTATTAATGAAGTGTATTAAATGAGATAAGGGTTAGTGAATTAGTTAGTTAGCTTAGAACTAATTGGTTAGAGAGTTAGTTAGGAAGTTAGAATGTGAATAAGGGCATTTTGGGGAGAGCCTAGTAAGTGAAGGGCAAAATAGGAAGTTCAAGAGATGAAATAAAAAGAAAATAAGAAGAGAGGAGAAGAGCATTGTCGTGGAGAGTGAGAGAAGAAGAAGATTTCGTGGAGGAGAAGAAGAAAAGAAGAAGAGAAGAGAAAAAGAAGAGAAAAGGAAGAAGAAATTTGTGGGAAAAGAAGATATTCAAGGTTCTAAGGTAAGTTTAATCCATTCTTCATCTTGTTTTGTGGAAGAAATGAGTTGGGGTTTGTGTTGGAAGAAAGTTAGAGAGAGAAAGCTTAAGGAGGAAGAAGATGAATAGTAAAAATGGTAGAATTCTTGGGGATTTTAGTTAGGTTTGGAACTTTTAGTTAAATGAGCTTGAAAAAGGTTAGATTGAAGCTTGTTTAAGGTTGTGTAAAATTTTAGGGTTTTGCCTATGGGAATTTCGAAAATGTTGGAGAATTTATAGAATTATTGTTGTGTTTTAGGCAACCAAGGTTCTATCCAAGGCCAAGAGGAAGAAAGCTAGTGATTTCCGAGTTTGCTTATTGAGGTGGGTAAACTATTTATGGTTTGTGGTGCCTAGAGCAAAATGCATGTTGTGTGTGAAATATGTAATTTGTAT
>JANZLH020000067.1:3525993-3555119 GCA_026770325.2 Erythroxylum fimbriatum
AGGCTGTAGCCATCATATGTCTCCCAACCAGGATTGGTTCTTTGATTTTAGAGAGCTAGAAGGTGGAGTTGTCTACACAGTAAATGACAATCCCTACACCATAAATGGGATTGGTTTAATTCACTTGAGGAATCACGATGCAATAACCAAGACTCTGACGGATGTCAAATACGTCCCAATTTTGAAGAAATATTTCTATGGCAGTCTTAAAATCAAAGGGCTACACTGTAAATGCAATAAGTGGAGTAATGAAGGTCATGTTTGGTGCACTTGTGATGATGAAAGGAATTTGAAGGAACAATAACTTGTATTACTATCAAGGTAATGCAGTGATTGGAACAACAACAGTAGCTTCCAATAATGATTAAGAGCTAGAAGCATCTAAGTTGTGACATATGCGCTTAGGACAAGCAAGTGAAAAATCCCTGAAGATTATAGTAAATCAAGGATTATTGAAAGAAGTTTGTTTCTGTAAATTAGACTTCTGTGAGCATTGTGTTAAAGGGAAGCAGATAAGAGTGAAATTTATAACTGTAATATGTGATACCAAGGGTATAGATTATGTTCACAATGATGTATGGGGACCTTCCAAAACAACTTCTATGGGAGGAAATCATTACTATTTGACCTTTGTTGATGATTTCTTCATAAGGATATTTGTGCACACAATGAAGACGAAAGATGAAGTGTTGGGAGTCTTCCACACTTAGAAGAAAATCGTGGAGACTCAAATAGGCAGAACGATCAAACATCTTTAGACAGATAATGAAGGGGAGTATAGAGGTGATCCATTAATGAAAGTATGTGAATAAGAAGGAATTATACAACACTTCACCGTAAGGAATACACCACAACAAGTGGGGTTGCAAAACGCATAAATCGGACATTACTGAAGAAACTTTGGTGTATGTTATCCAATGATGGACTAGGCAGACAATTTTAGGTTGAGGCTGTATTATATGCAAGTCATCTCATACATCGCTTACTATCAACTATTGTTGGTGGTAACATGCCTTTGGAAATATGGTTTGGAAAACTAGCTACAAATTATAATTCTTTACGTGTGTTTCGTTCCACTGTATAGTACCACATTAAGGAATCAAAATTGGATCTTACAGCAAAGAAAGCAATTTTCATGGGAGTCATTTATGATGTGAAATGATGTCATCTTTGGTGTCCAAAAACAAGGAAGATAATCTTTAGTAGAGATGTTGCCTTTGATGAGTCTACCATTGTGAAAAGTTGACAACTAAAGGTGGTCAGCAGATTGATGGTACTCTATAGAAGGTGGGGAGTGCTCCAAAATAGGTGGAGTTTGGAAGAAGGATTATATGGATGGTGAGTATGAAATCGATTACAGGAAGTTAAATGCTGCTACATGCAAGGATCACTTTCCACTCCCATTCATCGATCAGATGCTTGAATGACTTATGGGATAATCTCACTACTTTTTTCTTAATGATATTTAGATATAACCCAATTGTGATAGCTTCAGAGGATCAGGAGAAAATAACCTTTACATGCCCATTTGATGCATTTGTCAATAGAAGGATGTCGTTTGGACTCTACAATGCCCCAGTCACATTTCAAAGATGCATGGTAATTATTTTCTATGAGTACGTTGAGCATATTATTGAGGTCTTTATGGATGATTTTACCATCTATGGGGATTCATTTTATGCATGATTGGATAATATGAATTGTGTACTTGAGTGATGCATCAAAACTAATCTTATTCTCAATTATGAAAAATATCATTTTATGTTCGAACAAGGAATAGTTTTGAGAAATGTAATCTCATCTGCAGGAATTGAGGTCAATAAAACTAAAGTAGAAATTGTGTGAAACTTACCCTACCCGAAAAATGTGAGGAAGTTTTGTTCTTTTCTTGGACATGCAGGTTTTTATCGTAGGTTTATCAAGGACTTCAGTAAGATCTCGACAAAACTATGTCATTTGTTACAAAAGGATGCGCCCTTTGAGATTGATGAGGGATGTAAGCAAGCATTTAACAAGTTGAAAGAACTTATGACTTTGGCACCATTCATTCAACCACCTAACTGGAGTTAACCATTTAAGATTATATGTGACGCGAACAATTTTATTGTGGGTGTCATCCTTGGTCAAATGTGGCAAGATGATTCATGCCATTTACTACATTTCAAGAACTCTTAGTCCAGTACAAAGCAACTACTCCACCACAAAAAAGAGCTTTTAGCTATTGTGTTTACTTTAGATAAATTTAAACCTTACTTTCTTGGTTCTAAAGTGATTATAGGTATCATTTATTGAAGAAGGAAGAAAAGCCAAGGCTCATTACATGGATTCTCCTATTTAGAGAGTTTGATTTGGAGATCAAAGATAAGAAAGGTGTGGAGAATTCAGTTGTGGACCACTTGAGTCGAGTTGTGAAGGAAGAGGATTCAGTACCATTGTAAGGGTTATTTCCGGATGAGCAATTACTAACACTTCAAGGTAAGGTTCCATGGTATGCTGATATTGTGAAATATTTAGTAAACCATGACATACTTAATGATTTGATTAAGGCTAAATGAAACAGAATAAAGAGTGAATCAAAATGTTACATTTGGGATGATCCTCAATTGTGGAAATGTTGCTTAGACTAAGTGATTAGGAGATGTGTGCCTGAACATGAATATGAATCGATTTTGAAAAATTGTCATTCTTATGCTTTTGGTGGACATTTTAGGTCTAATAAAACTGGTAAGAAAATACCTGAATGTGGTTTTTATTGGCCAAATATAATTTGAGATTCTTATATGTTCTGCAAAGCATGTAGCAATGCCATAAATTTTATCCCATAGAAATCAAATGCCTTTATCTCCAATTCTTGAATGTGAAATTTTTGATGTATGGGGTATCGATTTTATAGGACCACTTCCTTCTTCTTTTGGTATTGTTTACATTTTTTTGGCTGTGGATTATGTTTTTAAATGAGTGGAAGCTAAAGCCACCAAGACTGACGATTCTAGACTTTCACTATTAACAATCTTCAATTTCAATACGGTATATAGTAGCTTCAACAGGGTGCACAACAATTTCAACATAGTGTATAACAGTTTCAACAGGAAACAAGATCGAGTATATAGAATGTGGAAAACCAAATGGGTCAGTGACAATGAGGCTTAACCGTTTAGAATCACAAAGTGGAGCAAAACTACCATCTTAACCTGAGGTTAACCTGAAGAATGTTAGTGCTATAACCTTGAGGAGCGGAAAGGAGATTAAGATTCCTAAGAGAAGTCCACTGAGGATTGCCAATGAAGAAGAAATCGAGAAGGAGTTAGGAAAGAAAGAAAACCCCTCACCTAGCACAAATGTAAACTTCGAAAGCCCTAATATCATTAAGACTAACCCTTCATCTTTTCCTAGTAGATTGACAAGACTTAACAAGGAGGAAAAAGACAAGGAGATATTAGAGAGTTTCTGGAAGGTGAGAGTGAACATATCTTTGCTCAATGCAATAAGCAAGTACTAGGGTACGAAAAATTCCTCAAGGAACTTTGAACACATAAAAGAAAAGTGATAAGTGATGATGGGTGAGAATGTGTCTGTGATTTTTAAGAAGAATATACCTCCAAATGGAGGGATCCAGGTATGTTCACTATTTCCTACAAAATTGGTAACGCTATGATTAATAGAGCTATGTTGGATTTGGGAGCTTCAATTAATGTTATGCCTCATTTAATTTGTGCTTCCTTGAAACTAGGCCCTTTGAAAGACACAAGTTTTATCATATAATTAGCTAACCCCACTAACACTTACCTTGATGGTGTAGTTGAGGATGTTTTAGTGAAGGTAAATAAGTTAATATTTCCTCCGAACTTTTATGTTTTTGATATGAATGATGAAACTTCACATAATCCAATACCTATCTTGTTGGGGAGACCATTCTCAATACGGCTCAAACAAAGATAGATGTTCAAGAGGGCATCCTCACAATGAAATTTGATGGGAAAGTGATTCATTTTAACATTTTTAATGCCATGAAACATCTTCATGATGATAACTCTATCTTCTATATTGATGTGATTGATCCTTTGGTGCAAGAAATGTTTAAATAAAGTTTAAAAGATTATTTAGAAACAGTCTTGACTGAACGTATGGAATCAGAAGCGAACAACGATGATGAAGTGGGATAAGAGCTGATTGAAAAGGTAGCTACCTTGAAATCATTGGAGCACTCTCCAAAAAGGTATGATTTGGCCTCCATGCATTTACTCGAATCTCACTAAAAGTTGTTACCTTCTAATGTGCAAGCACCTGAAGTGGAACTAAAGCCACTCCCAACACACCTCAAGTATGCCTATTTGGGAGAAAAGTAAACTCTCCCAATTATCATTTTGTTGACTTCGGATCAAGAAGACAGGTTGGTTTGAATGTTGAGGGAGCATAAGAAGGCCATCAGATGGATAATAACAGATATCTAAGAAATAAGCACTTTTATATACATGCATCGTATTTTGTTGGAGGAAGATGCCAAGTCCACAAGGCAGGCTCAACATAGGCTGAATCCTTCGATGATGGAAGTCGTAAAAAAGGAAGTGCTGAAGCTTTTTGATGTTCGAGTTATTTGTCCTATCTTCGACAGTAAGTGGGTAAGTCATATTCAGGTAGTTTCAAAGAATTCTGAAATCACAGTTGTGACCAATCACGAAGGTGAGTTGGTTCCCACCCGAGTGCAAATTGGGTGGCGAGTTTGCATTGACTATAGGAAATTTAACTCAGTGACTTGTAAAGAACATTTTTCGCTTCCCTTTATTAATCAAATGCTTTAGAGATTGGCCAGTTATAAGTATTATTGTTTTCTATATGGCTTCTCATGTTATCTTCAAACATCGATCACATCGGGAGATCAATAAAAGATCACCTTTATATGCCCATTCGGTACATTTACTTACCAAAGAATGCCATTTGGATTATACAATGCACCTGCCATATTCCAAATATGTATGGTGAGCAATTTTTTTCGAGTATATTGAAAATCATTGAGGTATTCATGGATGATTTTAACATTTATAGTTCTTCCTTTGATGAATGCCTTGAGAATCTTGCTCTTATCTTGGAATGATGCATTGAAACTAACCTTATGCTTAACAGGGAAAATTTTCATTTCCTGGGAGAACAAGGTATAATTTTAGGGCATGTTATACTTGCTAGGGGTATGTATAGATGTAGATAAATCTAAAGTTGATCTCATTTCTACCCCTCAAATGTGCAGGAATTGCATTCTTTTCTTAGTCATGCAAATTTTTATCATCGAGTCATCAAGGACTTTTGAAAGGTAGCCACACTGTTATGCAAACTGTCAAAACAAGATATGTCCTTTGAGTTCAATGATAAGTGCAAGGAAGCCTTTAAAAATCTTAAGGAGCTTTTAACATCCCCACTGGTGATTCAACCTCTGATTAGAGCCCACCTTTCGAGATCATTTGTGACGCCAGTAACTATGCAATGGGGATGGTTTTAGGATAAAGAGTGGGCATAGTTTTGCGTGTCATCTATTATGCTTTGAAGACTCTCAGTCCAACTCAATTAAATTATTCTACAACTAAAAAAGAACTTTTATCTGTGGTTTTTGCTTTTGAAAATTTTTGGTCATATTTGTTAGGTGCTGAGGTAATTGTTTATTCTGATCATACAGCTTTAAGGTACTTACTTATGAAGGAAGAAGCAAAACTAAGGATGATCAGATGGATTCTCCTCATTCAAATGTTCGAATTGGAGATAAGAGATAACAAAGAGCAGAAAATATGGTTTTCAATCACCTCCGCCACTTGATCAAAGAAGAAGATGGCATCCCTCTAAGAGGGACATTTTCGAATGAAAAACTGTTTTCTACCAATTTGACACTACCATGGTATGCAGATATTGTGAATTTCTTGGTTACTAAAAAATTACATGGTTTGTCAACGGCTCAGAGGGATAAGTTGAGGAATGAAGCAAAATACTACGTTTAGGATAACCCGTATCTATAGAGACACTGTGCAGATCAAGTCATAAGGAGGTGTGTACTTGAAAGTGAAACACCTTCAATTTTATCCTTCTGCCACTCATATGTGTGTGGAGGACACTTTGGAGTACAGAGGACGACCCATAAAGTTTTAAAGAGTGGTTTCTACTGGCCCTCTTTTTTCAAGGACGCGTACATCTTTTGCAAGTCATGTGATAGGTGCCAACGCTTAGGTAACATGTCCCGTAAGAATCAAATGCCACAAACTCCTATTCTTTTCGGTGAAAATTTTGATATTTGGGGTATTGACTTTATGGGACCTTTGCCTCTATATTTTGGTTTTAATTATATATTGTTTGCAATCAAATATGTTTTCAAATAGGTGGAAGCTAAAGCCACCAAAAGTAATGATGCTAAAGTTATTACAGATTTTGTTAAAGCTAACATCCTTTCTAGGTTCAGCATGTTAAAGGAAATCATCAGCGATAGGGGAACCCATTTTTGCAACAGAGTGATGGAAACACTATTCAAAAAAATCACATCACGCACAATATTTCCACCTCTTACCATCCCCAAAACAGACAAGTTGAAGTGACAAATCGAGAAATCAAATCAATCCTAGAGAAAATAATTCAGCCTAATAGAAAGGATTGGAGTGTTAGGTTGGAAGACGCACTAGGAGGCTTACAAGACAACTTATAAAACACCAATCGGGATGTCTTCATACAGATTGGTGTTTGGGAAGTTACGTAACATTCCAATGGAGTTGCAATATATGGCGTATTGGGATATGAAACAATGAAACATGAATTTGGATGATGTGAGTGTGCATAGGAAGTTTTTTCACGCCTATTACACCATGACTCACAGCTGTGAGCATTCCGTGGAGGCTAGTCAAGGCCTTGACATTACAAGTCATGCCCATGAATTTTTTCCAGCTTACCCTAAAACCTAGTTTTTTTTTCTATAAATATAGTATATGAGTTTCGAGAGAAAGAAAGATGACAGTAGCTATTTCTTGGAGACCTATGGGGAAAATGGAGGGCTAGACTTTTTGACACCAGTTTGAAGGTGAAATTGACCCCCGATTTACGGTTAAGCATACCTCTCCATTGTTAAATGTTAAATCTCTCCTTTCAGATTGTTATTGTTATTCAATGTTGACTGACTTGGGTATTGTAAAGATGATCTTAATGCGTTCATTGGATTTTTTATTACAAAACCATTGCTAGAATCTTGAATATAATCTGTAATTATTGTGTTTGAGATTCTTTAGTATCCACTAATGACCTTGAATCATTATGAGCAATGTAACTTAGGTTAGATAACCCGATTTGTGAGGTTACTGCCTATATTGATCCGTTTTCTATTTTGTAATGTGGTTGCCCAATTAAATCTAAAGATCATATTGTAGGTTATTCAGCAATTAGGTTTAACTAACGAGCTTATATTAATTAAACATAACTTAAGGGAAAAACAGGATCAACATAACATGTTATTAGTCCATGATCAAAGGTCCTAGGAGAGGCGTGAAAGCATTATAACAATGAAATGTGTTTAATCGTGTGTAGGCTGAGATTGTTCTGAGAATCGAGTTTCACACATATTCATCACTTTTATCATTTTTTACTATTTTTGATAAATATTCTCAATTGCCTCTAATTGAAACCCTCTTTTTATTTCCTTAACATCAATTATTGTCATTGCAAGAGTTAATCGAGCATTCCCTGTGGATACAATCCTGACTTACTACAGTTACAAATTTTTAGTGTGAAAAGTTAGGTAAATTTCATAGTGCATTCTATAGGCACTGCCACACACTCATTTATATTGATTATTGTTAATTGAGTATATTTGTTTAAAAAATTGTTGAATTTTATAAACACCTAATTAACCCCTAGGTGTCATTAGAGACTACCAAATGGTATCGTAGTACATCTATTAGGCTAGTATTTCTAATGAAATCCTATAACAAAGAGCTTAATGGCATATTTTGAAGCATCATCATCATCATTTAATTAAGAGAGACAAACCGTTAGTAGACCACCTTCCTCTGAAGGCAACGATTATCGTTATTTGAAAATTAGGATGAGATTCTTTCTCATTGCCACTTTCCTTTGGTGGCAGTGATTGGACTTATAGGAGATAGTTTATAATGGTCTTTGTATTCCTACAAAAATTGTAGATAACAAAAAAGTATGAAAATTAAAGGAAGGATGGGAAAAGTATGATAGGAGATTAGTATCTTTGAATAGTATGGCCATAAAAATCTTATTTTATAATGCAATAAAAAAATAAATTTAATAGGGTCTCTATGTGTGAAATAGATTATGAAATTTTGAATACATTAGAAATTTATCATGAGGGCTCAAATCAAGTTAAAGAGAGCAAAGAATGCATACTAGCACAACAATATAAATTATTTCAAATAAATCATGATGAAAGCATTTCCAGCATGTATATTAGATTCATTAATATTATTAATGCTCTCAAAGATCTTGGAAAGACCTATACTAATGTTGAATTAATAAAAAATTTGCTTAGGTCACGTCCAAAAATATGGGAAGCTAAAGTGACAGTTATACAAAAAGCTAAGGATCTAACAACACTACTATTGGAGGAACTTATTGGATCTCGCCTTATATACAAAATGATGATCTAAGATACACAATTAGAGAAAAAGCTTTCAAGAAAAAATAATTTAACTTTTAAAACCTTAAAAGAAGAATCAAGCAAAGAGAAAGAGACATCAATTATTGAAAGTGAAGAAGAAGACATTGGTTGACCCATTATAAAATTCAAAAAGTTCTTGAAGAAGAAATTCTCCAAAAGAAAGGAATTTAAGGAATGTAAAAATGATTTAAAACATAAATCCTCTAACATTACTTACATTGAACGTAGATAACCCAACCATATAAAATCACAAAGCTCTCAAAGATAATGAGAAGTATGAGATAAAATATAAAAATGAGAAACCAAACAAGAATAACGCATTAAAAGCCTCAACTTGTGATGACACAAGTGAATCAAAAGTGAGCATTCAGAAGAAGAGATGTCTCATGTGTGCATTACCACTAGGGACAATGATGACCCTAATTCTTATAATGATAGTTATGTTGATTTAACATATTATCAATCAGTAGAAATTTTAGAAGTCATAAGTAAGAGAAGGAAGAAATTGTCATTCAAACTCAAGGATGTTCAAAAAGAGTTAGATGCTTGTGTGAGTGAGAATGAAAAGATGAAAAGTGAATTACAACATTAAAGCTTCCAAAAATGTAATTATTGATGACAATCACAACTTAGATGCATTAAGGTGTGAGAATGAAACATTGAAAAAGGAAATTAATGCTCTTAATAATTCTTTATCTAAATAAAGGGAAGTGAGGATATTGAAAGCATGTTAGGAGCTCAAAAGAGTTTTAATTATATGCATGGAATTAGAAATAAATTTCCAAGTGTTTCTAATACTAAAACTACCTTTACTAAAGGCAATCATTTAAATAGTGAAGAATTATCGCCTAGAATGAAAAATGAGCATAGATCATCCACATCCAAACATATATATTCACATGACACATTCGCTAAGTCCTAACTTAAGAGAAAACGTTATACTTTCATATATGGCTCGCAACCTAGGCCTATTCAATACTCTCAAAGGAAGAATAGGCATAATTTTTGTTATAACTTGTAAATTTTCTCATGATAAGACCTTTCACCATCCTATTCATCACATTTAATGTCCAAACAAAACTTTATCATTATGCATACACATGTAGAATTCCAAGACAAGCATTTATGCATCATAATTACTCATATTGCATGGTATGTCATTTTTGTTGTAATTTTGTAAATATTGATAGATTTTGTTTTAACAAATAAAGAATTTTAAGAAAATCTTTGAAAGTATGGGTAGAAAAAAAAAGAAGGAACTAAGCTTATTTAGGTTCCTAAAACATATCTATTACCTTGATTTTTAAGGCTATTAGAAAAATAAGAGCAAATGGTATTTATTAGAGATTAAGGAGTTTATGCATTTTATCTTAATGAATCTAACCTTCTTTCCTCCAAAAAAGTCTTGTAGATGTTGTTGTAGAATATGGAGACCTTAACCCCTAAAATTAACCATCAAAACTTCTCAAATTATTGAACGAAATGAGAAAGATGGGAAAGATGAGATGCCACAAATGGATTAAAAATTCAAGAAAAATCTTTATTTAAACCTGTCACAAGTAATGTTTAATATAAGGTAATTATTTGTTCATAATTTAGAAATATATGATTAGTTGCGTTTATGTGTAAATTTCAGTATAAATCTTTGGTGATGATTATCTAGATTTGAATTATGAATAAGGTGTTTTTAAAGTGTGAACCTTAATATCAAGAGACTATATGTAAAATAAGGTCACTAAGTTAGAATTTACATCAACTGTGTTATTATTTCTCTAAAATTTTGAATACGGTTAAATATTATTTAATTTGATGAAAAGTTGTTTTATTTGATAGGGAATCTTTGATAAGGCTTTTTATATGATTAAATTCTTTAATTGATATTTTAGTTGGTTTATACGTGCTTTAGTAGTTCTTTTTTAAGTTTTGATGTTTTAATTCGAGTTTTAAAGGTGGTTCTTAACTTTCTGGTTAACTGGTCAACCAATATATTTTTGTGGTTGAATGGTATCTTTAAAACTCACCACTTTTTACTTTCTAGTGAGTTTGTGGTTTTTTGATTGCTTATCTAGTTGTCTAAATATTCTCATTAGTTAACCAATGTCCTTCAGTGATCAACCAATGTCCCAATATATGACATTCTTATATCTTTTCATAAGTTGCTTCTTTTTTTAATCAATGCCCTCGATGCCTAATGACTCACACTTGTCAACCAATGTTTTAGAGTGGTCGATCAATGTTCCTTTTCTAAAGAATTTATATAGTCCTAGTATGCTTATAAGAAGGTTTATTGCATCAATGGTTAACCACAAGGTCATAATGGTCTAGCATAAGGTCATAATGGTCAACCAATGTCTCTTTTAGGGAAGAGAATTTGAAGTGAGCTTATGACATATTTGGTCGTTATATAAAGGTCAACCACAACCTTTTACTAGTTGACTAGTGTCCTTGAGTAATCGACCAATACACATGATTTAATGCCCTTTACTTTTCCTTGCTTCTGATTTCTTTTTTCATATTTAAGGCCCCTCAAAACTCTAGATAAGTTACTTGTATCTTTAAAAAACACCACACCCTATTACAAATAGTTAACCCCTAAAAATTTTGTCCTCTTTTTATTAAAGATCTTTATAATTCACATTCTCTCCTTAGGTAAACCCCTAACTTTAAGGTTAGTTGATAATGTTCATAGCTTTTTCATACATTACATGATTCATTTATTTTTTTTATAACTATGATTGCATTATATTTTTCATTCTAGAATCCAAATTTGACTACTTTATTGCATAAAATTTTTAAATTTAGGATTTTATAAATTATACATTCTTTTATGAAATTAATTGTTGACTATTACATTTATGCCCTTATTTGTTACAATTCCAATCTCTAATTTTGTTAAAAATTGCTTTTGATGCTTTAATTGAACCTTTCAACTTAAGTACCATACTAAAATTGGGGATTTGTCAAATTAGAAATAGTTAGAGATGTTTCTATCAAAATTGATCTTTTGTTTTGATTCCTTAAATATTCAATAGTTTTCTTTATGATCATTCTTAATCAAATACATTTTATTATATCTATTAAGTTAGTTTGAAGCATGACATGTTATTATTTTCATTTTTAATTATCTTTTTGATTTTCCAAAAAGGAGGAGAAAGATTGTTGATATCAGATTTAGGGAGCAATGAAACTCAGAGAGAGTGATTATTTTGTCATTTTGTGTTTCTTATACTTTATATGATTTGTTTGAGTTAATGATATTTTTTTATTTTGAATCTCTTTTGTTCTTGATATTGACTTATTATCTTCATATAGAATTATGTTTTATAATTCTTACTGAGTTAATAGGCAATAGTTGGAACTGTCCATGAGGCGGCGCTCACTCCGACTAGGTCAGTTGTGTCCGTTTCAGCCCCAACACTCTTCAACTCACCATTGTCTCTGCATCATGGGATCAGACTGTCAAAGTTTGGAACTTGACCAATTGCAAGCTCCGGTTCACCTTGACGGGCCACGGTGGCTATGTGAATATAGTGGCTGTGTCGCCGGATGGTTCACTTTGCCCCTAAGTACAAGTCCCTCCACCATTGAGACGAGTACGGAGGAGAGAGGAAGTTGTCAATCTTGTTTTCTTGCTCCCAAATCTGTATAGGTCACCATTTACCACTCCAACATCGAAGGACTCTTGACTGGTCAGCGTGGAATTTTCACCGTTTACCACTCCAATGTTGGAGGACTCATGACTGGTCAGTGGTTTCTTACCTCTGTTAAGTTTCTAGAGTGCATGTTCAGGTTTCCGACGCCCAGGTAACCTCCTTGCTGCTTCTCTGTTGTCATATGCATACATGTGTGGTTACAATATTTTGCTTGCTGCTATATTTTGCGTTAGATTTGTCTTAACTGCAATGGTTCTGGTTTTGATTTCTTCTACTTAACTTGAGACCTCTCTTACGTTGCAATGGTTCTGGTTTTGGTTTCTTATACTCAACATGAGACCTTTTTGTGTGCTTAATCTGGTCACTTTCTAGTGTCCCTGAACCGTTTTGTCTCGTTAAGTTATGCATAGGAGAGTTTCCGTGTAACCACCCGACATGTTTTTGTTCCCCGGTGACTGGAGTAGCCTTTATACTTTTTAGTTTTAGCTTGGGCACTGTGTACGTTCTGGGTTCAAGGGAGGGGATGGGGACGCAGAGTTTCATGCACGTCCTATGAGGACTGTCTTTCACGTTGCAGGTCCCATTGCACTTCTAGATCGTACCCGCTTCTCGAGCCTCCTGCCAACTTGACGTTGCCCACTCAAACCAGCCAGTTATCGTTGGTATCCCCCCGTTTTAAGCTTCATAGTCTGTTCACTTTTTCCTTTTCGTATATTGGTGCTTCCCTCTTACGCAAGCCAGCCTCTCCTTCTAATCACAAGCCCCTTGGATGCTTTTGAGCATTTTCCTAGTATTGATTCCCTATCTGGCGGACCACAATTCCCGTTTTCCACGTGCTTGCGTATATAGTGGATTCTTTAGGAGACTTGCATAAGGGTATTATACTTTCATTTACTGGCGCTTCCTTTGTCCACTTTTTTTAAAGTATCTTTTTTCTTATTAGTATTAGTTTTACCTAGCCTTACGTGTGATCGTCATTTAGTTTTGGATTTCACTACTATTTTTGTATTTCTTTTTTCGGATTGTTTTCTGTAGTGGTAGTAATAGTGGTATTTATTTATGTATTTATGTATTGCGTTTTCCTATTCTTAACATTCCTACTTTCTTAGCAATATTATTTCTTTAATAGTAATGTCTGGTAGTGCCTTTCTAGTCATTAATTTTTATGCGTGCCAGTTCTTTAATTATTGTTGCTGTTTTTCTGCATCATTTTTTACTTGTCACATTTGCATGTGAGTCTACTGGAAAATAGGCTCTCTACTATTTAGGGGTAAGGCTGCGTACTATAAGACCTCCCCAGACCCCACCTCACTGCGAGACTTCAGACTGGGTGTGATGATGATGATGATGAAATGAATTAAGAGGAAGATAATCATTTTATTGATAAATGTTTATGTGATTAACTTAACCATTGTTTTTAATATAAAAAATGATGATGATGATGATGTTTTGTCATCATCAAAAAGGGGGAGATTGATGAACCAAGGGAGGCTTTAATTGATATTTTGATGATAAAAAAACATAATTAATACTAATGAGTTTGTTATTTTGATGAAAAGCAATATTAGATCAAAATAAGGCCATCAACTCAAGCAGATAGTGTATGAATTTGATAAAGAGAAGTTGAAGTTCCCAATCGATGAAACTAAGATCAAACCAAGAATAAAAGAAGATCAAGGCTCACCAAGGTCACTCACATTTTGAACTATTATTTGTAAGCTCACTTTGTCAATTTGATGATCCAAAAGGCTCATCATGGATAATCATTTCATTTTACTTCATTGCATAAGCCTTCAGATTCAACACGAGGCAATAAAGCTTTAATTTTAAAAAGTCCCTTAGTCTTTCAAGTAATCTTGGGAAAATATTTTACAAAGTATTTTAATAACGTCTGGATTAAAAAATTGGTCTTGAGCATTTAAAGTTGTTAAAAACATATTTTAAGGTTATTAATTAATGGAATCATATTTAAAGTTGTTAAAATCATGTAGAGTGTGATCCTATCACACTATTATCCATGTAGTTCCTTCTAATTTTGTTTTATGCAAAAAATACAAAACATAACAAATAATGTTGTATTTATTGATATAATTATAACTTGTAAAAAAAGAACTTACATATTCATTTCGCAAGACAATAATGATTTGGAGCCTTGGTTGTGAGAAGTTTTCATTTTTCCTCTATTAACCTTCGCTTTCTCAAGATTTTACTAAATAAAGAAAAGAAATAGTCATTAAATTGAGTAACAAGATTAATGGAAGCAGATGTGAAGAGAAAGAAAACAAACCTTACAAAGGCCCAATAATCACATATATCGCTCTACTGTTCTGGAGACAGTAGGAGAATATGTCTCCTTTCCTTCTCATCCAAAGGGAAAGATTTGTATGATTGATGTAGTAGATAACGATGATCCCTAGTTCTTTGTTTCAACAGTGAAGTCACATAGTTTGAAACATCAGAGTTGTCGATATCGACGATATTGAGTTTTATCTGTGAGATTGAAAGTTTGATAACAAACACAAAAAGTATATTCTCTAATGGACGAATAGTGTAAATAATGTTTAATTTCTAAATTGTAATAACTATATCCTATCTTTTGTTTGGCTTTCTAAAAAAATTATAGCAAGAGACAACTTTTGTTGATATAATCCACATTCTACTTTTGACCTACTTTTATGATAAATAAACTTAATTATTTAACCCTTTAATTTGATTTCATCCCTAAGAGAACTTTCATCAAACACTTCATAGGCTTCAAAATTTCATCCTTAAGAGAACTTTCATCAAACACTTTATAGGCTTCAAAATTTCATCCCTAACTAAGTACGAAAATCTTGTTTTTTCCCTTTCGTCACCCACACTAACACATGCATACCAACATTCAAGAATTAACATTCCAAATAAACACAAATAACTCACCTAAAATTCAAATAACCAACCAACAATTCGTATCTAACAACAACAATGAAAGCAGAAAAAAAAGCTTAAGACCAAAGCATCAATGACTAACCTCAACTAACGAATAACCAGTGATGATGGATGCAAACAATGGAAGATGGTAGATACAAACAATGAAGACAATGGGGATGGGAGAACAAAATAGAAGAGAGGCAAAAGGTTTGGGGTAGGGGGTCAGATTATTTTGTTTCAGATGAAGCAAAAACAATGTCGTCCTCAAGTTATATTTTTAAACGCCTCAACATTTGGAAATGATTCCACGTCGCTAAATGTTAAACAATAGGCGATGATTTTAGCAAAACATTGCTAAAGGTGCATTTGGTTTTAATTGAAGCAAAAATTATGTTGTTTGTGCCAATTTTTTAAATGCTGCAACATTTGGCGAGAAAACATTGCCAAATGTTAAACAATATGCTATTTTAGAAAATTGTTGCTAAATGGACATATTTGGCGATGCAATTACAAATTTGTCACCAATACTATACATATATATAGATTTTATATTTTGCGAATTTTTTGTAATATATTATTTCTATAAAATAGTATAGAATTTATATATAATAAATAGAATTTTGTGAGACCACATAAAATTGTCAAATCATACATATTAAAAGAGATTAATAAAAAGTAAAAATAAAAGTAATATAAATTAATTTTATGCTTTTAGTTTTATAATTTTTAATTGACATTTTTGTTAACTAATTTTATTTACACTTATAATCATTGCGAGGAGCCTTCTTAGGATTCCAGACATTGGGAACTTTTACCTTTGCTACTTATTATTAAGATTCTAATTAAAATCTTGTACTACTTATTATATATCATCATACTATATTGCTTACCATATTTCAATATTTATATGGATTATTATTTTATTGTTCATAAATATTAATAATTAAGAATAGTAGTCAACATGATCGTATGATAATGATAAATTTTTGTATAAATCCATATATTTAAATAAATTTATGGAGTTTGAATGCAATAGTTATTTAAACAGATTTATAAGGAAGGCAAATGAAAAATAATAATAAATGATATAAATGTTAATTATAATTAACCTTAGGATTATTAAGTACATTTAGCATTAAAAAATTATCTTTTTTAACGTTATTAATTTTAAGAATATTATCACATACTTCTAAGTCCTCAAATTTTCCTAAGAAATATATATAAGATTTATATATCTTTAATACCAACTTTTAACTATAATTTCTAAATTCGATGCCATCGACAAATTCTTAAAACTTTACAAAATGTTGCTCCTTTTGCGATGAAGTACATAAATCGTCGCAAAATAAATTCATTTAGTGACGATTTGGTTAAACATTGCAAAAAGCTAAACATTTTGTGACGAATGTGAAAATTGCCGAAATCGTCGCTAAAAAATTCATAGCTAAAAGTCAGTTTTGTTGTAGTGATTGATCATATTATAAAATTTGAAATGATTTTACCTTTTGAAATGTTGAAATAAAATGTTTCGCTCTCCTTCTAATGCACGTGTAATCGGATCTTATCCTGATTTGCGCCCTTCTATATTCTATTCAGCATATTTTAATTTTGAAAAAAAATTCATTCGTTTTAATTATGTATCATTGTGATTATTATGAACCTGATATTCAATTTTCTGTTAGCTACTTTTCTTTCTTTTTATTAATTTCTTATTGATTAGGGAATCAAAATTCCCATAAAAGCATAAGAATTAAACGAAAAACTCCTCGGTCACCGTCAACGGTTAGGATGTTCCGAACATTTTGTTGAATAGTGATTTAGAAATTACTATTAGTTGTTTCTATTGTTTAGGGGCGTGTTATATGCAGTTGAGTATTTTTAGGAGTCAAATTATTTAGCTTAGTCAAAATAACAGTAGTTATTAGTTCCTAAAATTTAGTCTTAGTGGTGTGTTAGTGGGTCATGTTTCGTTATTTGTTACTTCTGTTAGTTGAGTCTAGTCCTTATTTAAATGATATACTTGACCTTTGTTTGATAATTAAAAAAGGCAGTAGGCTTTTACTTTGCAACAACTTTTTTTTCCTGTTACTATATTTTATTTTTTAAACAATTATGGTATCAGAGCCACTGTAGTGGAAAAGACAAAAAGGCAAAGTGCTTTTTCACTTGTTTGGTTTGGTCAATTAGGATTGGAAGGAAAGGGAAAGTAAGAGAGAGAAAAGGTGAGGCAAACACTTGAGAGGCCAACAAAAAATTACAGAGTGAATTTCGAAGAAGATTTTGCAGATCCAAATTGAGAGCAACACCATAGCTACTCATGGTGCTTCCGTAACAGAGTGAATTTCTAAGCAATTCTCATTTTCAATGAAGATACATATGATTTTTGGAGCATAAAAATGAGAACTTTGTTCAAGTCTCAAGAACTCTAGGACTTGGTAGAAAATGGGTAAGATGAAACAGATATAAATGATCAGAGGCTACGAGAGAACAAAAAGAAAGATTCAAAGGCCTTGTTCTTCATTCAACAGGCAATGCATGAGTCAATTTTTTTTTACAGAATTGTAGCTGCAGAAACTTCCAAAAAAGCTTGTGAGATTTTGCAGAAGGAATTTTAAGGCTCAGCTAAGGTAATGACTATCAAACTCCAGTCCCTTAGACGTGAATTTGAAAATTTGAGGATGAAGGAGGGTGATACTGTTCAAGATTACTTATCTAAAGTAGCTACCCTTGTCAACCAAATGAAAGCTTATGGTGACAAACTTAGTGATGAAACTGTTGTGTCCAAGGTTCTTAGAAGCCTTACGGATAGATTTAACCATGTTGTTGCTGCGATTGAGGAATCTCATAATCTTTCCACCTATGGCTTTGATGAGTTGATGAGTTCGTTACAAGCCCATGAGGATCGACTTAATGCCTCAGAAGAAAATGTTGGGGAAAAAGCATTTCAAATGACAGAGGAGTCATCTTTCATAGGGAGGTCAGAAAATTCAGGAACTAGAGGGCATGGTGGCAGAGGTGGTTTCCAGGGTCGAGGTCGTGGCAGAGGTCGAGGTTCATCTGGTGGTGATCGTCGACAGAGTAAGAGTGGTATTGAATGTTATTATTGCAAAAAATTTGGGCACAGGGAAGCTGATTGTTGGACGAAGCAGAGGGATGAGCAAAATCAAGCAAATTTCACAGAGAAGCCAGAAGAAGAAAGCAATCTCTTCATGGCTCAGTCCCTTGCAGATGCAGTATCCAATGATGTCTGGTTCATAGATAGCGGTTGCTCTAATCACATGACTGGCATGAGGCAGTTGTTCAAGCAGCTTGATGAATCACAAAAGTCCGAGGTTCGGCTCGGAGATGACAAGCTCATGAAAGTTGAAGGGAGAGGTACTATTGCTATCCACACTTCTAATGGCAATATAAAGCTTCTTCATGATGTGCAATATGTTCCCTCTTTAGCCCATAATTTGTTAAGTGTGGGGCAATTGATGTCTAGTGAATATTCGATTATGTTTGATGATGATACATGCAGCATTCGTGACAAGAAGTCAGGATTGAAAATTTTTGATGTTAGGATGACTCAAAATAGAATGTTTCCATTAGAAGTTTCTGATTATGCTTTAGTTGCTAATGGAAGTACTGAGGCGAGTTTGTGGCACTTGCGGTATGGTCATTTGAACATTAAGGGGTTGCAATTGTTGGGTCGTAAAGATATGGTTGTTGGTTTACCTAAGATTGATACTCTTAGTTTCTGTGAAGGATGTGTTTATGGAAAGCATAAGAGAAGTTCCTTTCCAGTAGGCAAGTCATGGCGAGCTAGTACTTACTTAGAGTTAGTGCATGCTGATTTGTGTGGTCCCATGAGCGTTGAGTCGCTAGGTGGGAGTCGCTATTTTCTACTCTTTACAGATGATTATTCTCGGATGAGCTGGGTATATTTTTTAAAATTCAAATCTGAATCATTTGCAAGTTTCAAGCAGTTTAAGGTATTTGTTGAGAAGCAAAGTGGCTGCCCAATCAAGACTCTACGAACAGATCGCGGTGGTGAGTTTGTATCAAATGACTTCAACACCTTTTGTGAGGAGAATGGCATTCACAGGGAACTCACAACCTCATATACACCGGAGCAAAATGGTGTAGCCGAACGAAAAAATCGCACTGTTGTAGAAATGGGGAGAAGCATGTTGCAAGAAAAGGGCATACCGAAGTGTTTTTGGGCTGAAGCTGTAGCTACTGCCGTGTATTTGCTGAACATCTCACCCACCAAGGCAGTCCTCAATCAAACACCATATGAAGCATGGAGAGGTAACAAGCCTAAGGTAAGCCACTTGCGTGTCTTTGGTTGTATAGCCTATGCTTTGGTACCTTCTCAAGTTCGTAAAAAGCTTGATGAAAAATCTGAAAAATGTGTATTTATTGGCTATAGCACTCAATCCAAAGCTTATAAGTTATATAATCCTATAAGTGGCAAGGTTATCATTAGTAGAGATGTAATGTTTGATGAAGCAGCAAGTTGGAACTTTAGCACTGCCAATGAGAGTTCAAAATCTCAGTTACTTACTGATGATATTAGTGGTCAAGCACCTACAACACTACCTATCTCTTCTCCACCAGCAAACTCTCCAACAGTAAGCACCAGTCCAGCAAATAACCAAAATTCCAGCCCATCCAGCAGCAGCAATTCCACTCCAAGTTCTTCTTCCAGTGAGACTCCACCAAGGGGTAAGCGATCACTTAGAGAGATCTATGAAAATTGTTCTTTTGCTCTATATGTCACAGAACCCACAACCTTTGAGGAAGCGGTGCAATCAGAAAATTGGCGTGATGCAATGATGGCGGAGATGTTAACTATTGAGAAGAACAAGACATGGGATTTGGTGGATCTTCCTGATCACAAGGAACCCATAGGACTTAAATGGGTGTTTAAGATTAAGTATAATGCAGATGGGAGTACAGAGAGATTTAAAGCAAGGCTTGTAGCTAAGGGGTATGCACAACATCAAGGCATTGACTATGACGAAACTTTCTCACCTGTTGCTCGTTTTGAAACAGTGAGAACTTTGCTATCGTTGGCTGCTAAGCTTGGCTGGCTTGTGTACCAGTTTGATGTAAAATCTGCATTCCTTAACGGGGAACTAGAGGAGGAGGTCTATGTTTCTCAACCTGATGGCTTTATTGTTAGTGGCAGTGAGAACAAAGTATACAAGCTCAAAAAGGCTCTTTATGGGCTAAAGCAAGCGCCACGGGCTTGGTACAACAAGATTGATACATACTTCTTGGATAATGGGTTTGAAAGAAGTGAAAGTGAGCCCACGCTTTATGTGAAAAGACAAGGTACGAATGATTTTCTTGTGGTTTGCATTTATGTTGATGATATGATTTATATGGGATCATGTGAAAGTTTGATTGCTGATTTTAAGTCAAGTGTGATGAAGGAATTTGAAATGTCAGATTTGGGAATTTTGCAATACTTTCTTGGCCTTGAAGTGAAACAGGGTGAAGATGGGATCTTTGTTTCGCAAAGAAAGTATGCAATGGATCTTTTGTTTAGATTTGGTATGCATAATTGCAAAGTGGTTGCTACTCCCATGAATGTGAATGAGAAACTGCAGCTTGAGGATGGCACAAAGGCTGCTGATCCAAGTTACTACAGAAGGTTGATTGGAGGCCTAAACTACCTGACACACACGCGTCCTGATATCATGTTTGCTGTTAGTGTGCTGTCCAGGTATATGCACTATCCTACAGTACAACATTTAGGTGCTGCCAAAAGAGTTCTACGCTATATTGCAGGGACTTCTGATTTCGGGATTTGGTATTCTAAGCATGCAGATTTTAGGCTAGTTGGATACACTGACAGTGATTGGGCAGGATGTATAGATGACAGAAAAAGTACTTCAGGTAATATTTTTAGCTTGGGCTCAGGAGCAATCTCTTGGAGTTCAAAGAAGCAAGATGTGGTAGCATTGTCGTCATCGGAAGCTGAATATGTTGCTGTAACTTCAGCAGCTTGTCAAACACTTTGGTTGCGGAGATTACTGGTTGATATTCATTGTAAGCAAGAAGGTGCATCAAAAATATTTTGCGACAACAAGGCAACAATAGCAATGACAAAGAATCCAGCTTTTCACAGCAGGACAAAGCACATTGACATTCGCTATCATTTTATCCGTAACTTGACAGCAGAACGTAAGATTGAGTTGAAGTTTTGCAACACTGGTGATCAAGTTGCTGATGTCCTTACAAAGGCACTTTCTCAAGCAAAGCATGATTATTTCCGACAGAAACTTGGAGTCTGTAATTTTAAATCAAGGGGGTGTGTTGAATAGAGATTTAGAAATTACCGTTAGTTGTTTCTATTGTTTAGGGGTTGTTATATGCAGTTGAGTATTTTTAGGAGTCAAGATGTTTAGCTTAGTCAAAATAATAGTCCTGAAATTTAGTCTTAGTGGTGTGTTAGTGGGTCACGTTTTCCTATTTGTTGCTTCTGTCAGTTAAGTCTAGTCTTTATTTAAAGGATGTACTTGACCTTTGTTTTGTGAATTGAATATTGCAGTAGACTTTTACTTTGCATCAATACTTTTTCTTACGTCTACAACTATTCTTTGCTTTACTTTCTTTAACAGATCTTTTCTGTTTATTAAAATGATTCCAAAGGAAAGGGTAACTTGAGATGTCTAATGAATTTATAATGCTTAAACAGTGCACAGGGGACCTGAAAATCCTTGGTTGTAAAAAGATAAAGTCCGTGAAAATGTGACTGAAGGACAGAATTAAACTACCACCTTTGAATTTAATATTTCTGTAACACGTAATTAAGTTGACGTTCATTAACATTAAGGGGAAAAAAAGTAGAAGAAAGAAACGTAGACACCCCAATATGAATATAGAGGTAATCTTGCACAGTTGTCTAAATATAGAAATTAGACGAAATAAACAAGCTGAAAACATTAATAAAATATTTGGTGTATAATTCAAATTTGACAGACAATAGAACTTGACAAAATGCATCTGACTATTGCTTGTTTCTAAAGTATACAATGTATAAGTAAACAACTAACATTAATCTCAAGACGACACTTTTTATATATACTACTGAGAAACCGAGACAGAATCTAATCCTGATCGTAGCAGAATAATTACGAAACTTTTTTGTAAATTGATTTCCTAAAACTTAAAGATCAATTTAATTCTATAAAATGATTAATATATAAATTATAATAAAGCGTGAATCTAAATTCGTACCTTATTCCAAAACTTGATTATGTTTTTGTCATATCCCTCGAACCGTTTTCAAAATCGATCTGTCTTAACTATCATAGCTACATAATTGTCTGGTCTCCAACGACATCCACATAATAGGTTGAGAGAATTCTGTAACTCTCATAGAGAGTGTTAAGCAAGAATTGCTAGCTCCATTAGAGCTTAAGCCTATTTATAATAATAAGCTTTAGACGTTTTAGTAATCTAATTGAAATTAAATTCTAATTTTAATTAAACTTTAATTAAATTACAAATAATTCTAATTATATGCCAATTATGTCCAAATTAAATTCAGTAATATTGATCCTTATTTATTAAATATCAATTATTTGTAATTCTAATTAAATCATAAAGTTTTCTTAAACTTTATATTCAAGTTCAACTTGATTAAAGTAACTTTGCTCTCTTCAACCCATTTTTTATATGACATCCATTAGGTTCCCAAATATGTTAGCAATGATTATAAATTATGAATTTGATTTTTAATTTATCTCTAATTCTTCAATTAAAAAATTTATAATCATAGATCAAGATTGACGTTTAGCAAGACATCATGACCACCCCAAATATTTAGGAATGTCAAAGTAGTTTTGACAAACCTTTTTGTACATATTTTTTTTTATATAATTCAATTCTTTCATTATATAATGTTTCGATTATACATAGATCACGGAATTAATGTCTACTCTAATTTGAATCCAATCATATTAGTTCTTTGCCATTAGTTATTGATTCAATTAATGATATTTGTAAACTATTAACAAAACGTTATTCCACCTTGGCTAAAGATTTCCCAAATCAATACTAAACGAGAACAATGAAACATTCTCCATAATTACTTTAGGGTGATGAATCTTAACTTGATCACACAACTACCTCCATGTAGTTCATGCTTCATCCAATGACTACTGATTGAACGACCCATGATTAAATAGGGCACAAGTAGTATCAAAATATAGCAATCTCTATACTTAATTTATCTCTAATTCTCCAATTAAAAAATTTATAATCATAGATCAAGATTGACGTTTAGCAAGGCATCATGACCACCCAAATATTTAGAAATGTTAAAGTAGTTTTGACAAACCTTTTTATACATAATTTTTTTAATATAATTCAATTCTTTCATCATATAATGTTCCAATTAGACATAGATCATGGAATTAATGTCTACTCTAATATGAGTCAAATCATATTAGTTCTTTGCCATTAGTTATTGATTCAATTAATGACATTTGTAAACTATTTACAAAACGTTATTCCACCTTGGTCAAGGATTTCCTAAATCAATACTAAATGAGAACAACAAAATATTCTCCATAATTATTTTAGGGTGATGAATCTTATTTTGATCATATAACTACCTCCATATAGTTCATGCTTCATCCGATGACAACTGATTGAACGACCCATGATTAAATAGGTCATAAGTAGTATCAAAACATAGTAATCTCTATACAAGATAACTTTGGAGATCCTAAGTCAAATAATCACTCATACAATCATTACAATAAGTATTTCATAGACATAATATTCCAAATAGATTTCTTATATTAGGTCTGTTAAGTGAACTTGTTCTATAACAAACACCCACATGTTTGTTTAAGTTTCTCCACATTTTAGTCTATAAGATCGATTACTTCCTTCATAAGGAAAAATATAATATGTACTAGTGTTTTTACGTTCTATTAATGTCCAATCTTAATAAAACTATTTATGGATAATACAAAAATCAAATATGAATCTCATAATTCTAATCTCATTATAATTTCATTGCAATGTATAATTATCCCTTGTTTTTAATTATATACATCTAAAAAGGATTTAAAAATGCCTTTAAATAATTGCTAGGACAATGGCTTAATGAGAGAATTCTTCAAGATTTTCTATAATGAGTACTTGCTTAAATCTTACAACTTTCTTCTTAATTATCATCATAATTAAGAAAATTTGCTTAAATACATCATTGGATCTTTGATGAGACCTTAGCTCCTTTGACATACCTAATGGCTCTAATATTCCACAGTACATTATTGTCCTTGACAATGCAAGGAACTATATCAAATTTACTAAAGAACTTATATATCCAATTAATTATTTCCACTACATGAAAAAATGTATTATGACCCAATTAGCAACCATTATTATAGTGGAACCTTTCCAATCTTGTATGACATGGTTCTTAAATAAAATAGACCTTAACTAGGTTTACTTTTAAAGTAAATATCCTAATCTCCTTAAACTCAAATATCAACTCTTTTACTTTTAAAGTAAATATCCTTATCTCTTTGAACTCAAATATCAACTCTTATATAGAATAATGGATATCTTTAATGCTTCACAAGTGTTTAATATCTCAGATACTAAACATCTTTAGTACATTATCTATGTTCTTAGACTTAGAATAGGTGAACAACTTCCAAACTATCTCTATAGATCTAATTTTAGTACCTTTTTTGTTGGGACCCGATCCGAAAATCGGATCCCAACCAAAAAACGGAACAAAAAACGAAAAATAAAAGCGGAAGCAAACGAAATCTAAATCTGAAACAAAAGCGAAGTACAAATCGGATTCAAATCGAAAGCGAAACAAAGGGCTCGGAGTCAACGAAAACAAATCGAATTCGAATCAAAGCAAAACGAACGGTTCAATTTCGAAACACAAATCGAAATCGAAAACGAATCGAATCAAATTGTCAAAGGGAGCAAACCGGATCAAACGAAAGCAAATCGGATTCCGACATTCGGAAACGAATACTTCAGGAAGCTTCTCGCGTTGGAAACCCTAAGACTACATCAATCTGAAATCGGTATAAATTTTTTTTTCTTACTTTCTTTCCTTTTCATTTCTGTCATCTCTTTATTCAATCGCACACAAATCAAACATCCATCAAACATTTCCCCATTTGGAAAATGTCATCCATGCAAATCTCAAATTATCTTATACAAACATACATTTCCCAAAATTTCATCCATAAACTAAAATCTCATCTTTAACAAAACTAACTTCTTATTCTTATTCTTATTCCTATCTTTGCCATAACACCGATTTTATCGAAAATCGGGCAGCACAACGACTGTATTTGTCACAACCCAAAAATCTGCAAATAATACAAAACACACTTCTATAAACCCAAAACCAAACTCCAAAACATCGGACCTCCCGTCCGGAAATCCAAACACAAACAAACGCAATCCTATACCTAGCACTTCACAATTCTCAACCAAAATCCATACTCAGAAAGCAATCCCATCATATATCATAACCATACACAACGTTTGTACTTCAACTCAAAACATAAATCCATCACACTTACAAAATCCAATTTCATAACCATATCCAATCTCATGATCATACATCATTGAAAAATACAATTTCATAACTCAAATACATTATGTTTCACAATTCATATACTTCCCGAAATAAAGCTTACAAACCACTAATGACATAAATGCATAATTCACATACGTCTCCATACTTCAATAACTAACAAAAGTGGCATTTTCAAGCCACGATACAAAACCAAATACCCAAATCCAAAATTACACAAAAACAAGACAGACGAAATCGAACATAAGCCTTGACCTTCTTTCATCCGATCTCCTGCTCGATACCTGGAGATGGGGATGAAAGGGGGTGAGCTCGACGGCTCAATGGATAACATATTTATAATAGAAAAATAAGCAAAAATATTTTTCCAAAACTTTTGCCATCTTAAAATTTCACAGTCTAAAATTTGGCAAATTTCTTATTTCTCGAACTTTTCACTTTCCAAATCCTTCATAGACAATTTCATAAATTTCTTGGTTGAAAACTTCCATTTCTCAAACCTTTCACAACTTATGAACCATTTCAAAAACATGAATGCATCACATAGAAATGCATCACATAGAAATGCATCACATCTTAACAAATCAAAAACACATTGCACATCAAAATGGTTTGGTTCGGTCCAAAACAGAACGTACTGCACATTCCCACATAACGGTCCTGTGTAGCCGTGAACGGAACGTACTACACCTTCCCGCATCGCGGTTCGGTGTAGCCGTGACTTATGGGAGTCCGAGATCGGAACTCCAGTGCCACTAGCGGGTAGTCGGGAGAAGGCTTTAAAACAGACAAGTGCGCACTTGTCCTACTTATGGGACCTGACCAAACCCACATAACACAATAATCGAAAATGAAAATTTGGATTGCCCGAAGGCACATTTCGAAAATTCAAATTTTCATGTCGTGTCATACTAGACACATTAACAATCACAAAGTGATCACATCAAACCAATTCATATAACATAATTTCAATCATTTAAGATTAAAGGAAATTTTAGCAATCATTAGATGGTTCAAACACAATGCTATATCAAACAACTTGACATTCCCAAAATGCACATGATTTCACATAGCAATTCTCATATAGCAATTTGCAATTATTCTGGAATGCAACAATTATAACCATGATTAAAACCTTCAAACACAATGAATTTAACAATTATCTCAATATTATCAAAACATTCAAAAAATCAATGAATGTAACAATTAAAAACATTTTATTCAAATCATCCGAAACCATTTTCATAGTTTATCAAATTTGTCGAAAATAACGAATTTAACAATTTAAGCGATTTCTCAAATCATTACAAAATCAATAAATTTCAGAACCTTTCTTAATTTCTCAATTCATTTAAAACTTGTAACATTTTCCAAAACATTTGGAAACAATAAAATTCAATACTTTCTAAATTTCTCAATCAATTTCACAATCATTTGAAAACAAGGACTTAATACTTTTATATCAATTTTCCAAAATCATTCATAAATAACAAATCCTTCAAGCATAATGAAATATCATAATTTTTTTTCAATGAATCAAAATCATTTGAACAATAAATCTAACCTTTGTACAATTTTTTTCGTAATTTCAGAATTTTTCTTCATTTATCAAACATTCAAGACTTGTAACGATCTTTAAAAGCATTAGAAATTAATAATTGCAATTTTTTAACTCATTGAACATATAACAAATTTCTAAATTATTCCAAAAGCAAGGAATTTAATCATACAAAAATCAAAAATTTCAAATATTTACATAAACAATATTTTATAAATAATTCCAAAAGTATTTGAAAATCCTAATTTTTCAAACCTTTACTTACATAAACTATATTTTATAAACACTTTCAAAAATATTCGGAAGTCCTAATTTTTCAAACTTTTACCTAAACTATATTTTATAACCACTTTCAAAAATATTCGAAAATCTTAATTTTTCAAACCTTTACATAAACTATATTTTATAAAAATTTTAAAAAATATTCGGAAGTCCTAATTTTTCAAACCTTTACATAAACTATATTTTATAAACATTTTCAAAACTATTCGGAAGTCCTAATTTTTCAAACTTTTACCTAAACTATATTTTATAACCACTTTCAAAAATATTCGAAAATCCTAATTTTTCAAACCTTTTCGTAAACGACATTTTAATCATTTAAAACACAAAGAATTTCCCAAATATCAAAATCAAAGAATGCAAATCTTTTTATAATTTATCAATTTATCAAATCAATTAAGACAATGAATTTAACCTTTGTAACAATTTTTCAAAATCATTCGGAAATCATAAAATTCGAAAATACTTTCTTTCTTGATTTTCCGAAAACACAAACAATAAATTTTTAAAACTTTTCTCTTCTTGAGTTTCTCTTTTTTTAAAACACATAATTAAATTCTCAATAAAACAAACACAATGAGATCAAACAATTTTTAGCAACTTTTTAAATCATTCCGAAATCAATTAATTTAAATCATTCGAAAACAATAATTAAAAACCCTTTTTCACTTTCTTAAACTTTCAAGAACATACACATAGCTTATAATTCGAAAGATAAACACGGTACCCACCTCATTTCCATGCTAGAATCGTGTCCAAAGCATCACTATCGCCAAAGCCTCACTTAAATCGAAAATCCCTAATTCAATAACATAAACCCTAATTAATCAATCATCCAAAAATTAAACATCATCTAAGCATAATCACTAAAATTAACCTTAGAAAACTCAATCCCATAACATTTCCAAGGTATCTAAACCAAAATCTCACTAAAGATTCAAAATCAAAAACTTCTCTCTTACCTTTTTCCTCTCCATTTTCGGATTTCTTGGTCAAAATGGAGCTTTCATCTTCTTCCACCCTTTCCCTCTTGAAGGAGCATCAAAACCCCTTGGAATCCCATAAAACCGAAAACCCTAGTAGCTCTTTCTTCTTTTTCCTTCTTCTCCATCACCGAATCTCTCCTTCTCTCTTCTCTCTATCGTTTTCTTCTTTCTTTTATTTCTCATTTTCGTGTTTCAGCCTTCATACACGACAGCCACATCATCCCTAGTCATTAAAGAAGCACAAAGACTTAATTGCCCCTCCATAATAGCCTTAAACCATAGTAACTTAAGTGAACTTCCATAATTGCCCTTCATTTAGCCTTTAAACATTGACATCTTGCCTCCTGATTTTGAGCAGGTAAATGAAATAATTTGGCAAAACTTCCTTCTAGAGAAATGTTCCTCTACGACTTACGTTTCCAACAACACCAAAAACACTCAAATCAGTTCAGAAACGAAGGAGTTATGGGCAAAATACTTGTTCAACTCTTACTAATCCGAGACTGAA
>JANZLH020000067.1:3555219-3572224 GCA_026770325.2 Erythroxylum fimbriatum
AATCACTTTGACATTCCTGATATTTGGGTAATCATGACATGTTGCTAGACGTCAATCATGATTTATGATTATGAATTTTTTAATTGGAGAATTAAAGATAAATTAAAAGGAGTTTTAATTTATCTAATTCTAATTGTGAATTAGAATTATAATTTATAATCATTGCCAACTTATTAGGAACCTAATGGGTCACACATCAAAGAGCAATTTGTGAAAGAAAAATCAATTTAATTAAGTTGGTCTTAATTATAAAGTTTGAGAAACTTTGAGAATCAAATATGAGATTTTTTATTTTATTAAAAATAAATTAATTTGAATTTGAATTTGATTCTAATTATAATTAGAGAGTTTTAATTTTAATAAAAGACTATCTTTATTTTTCTATTTAAAGGGAGAGCTTTATGAAAGCTAGCACTTTTGTCTTCTTCTTTCAAAGGCAGTTTAGAAATTGCTCTGTGGATACCATCAGAGGTTGGACAATTGGACAGCTCGTGATTGATCATTCAGAGAAAAAGATTCAAAGTTTTTTATTTGAAAAGCGAACAAGGTGCGATTTCTAGATCGAATATTATTTTGATTCAAGTTTAATCAATTATCAGGATTCGCTCAAAATCCGAAAAATTTTAATTTTAGTTGCATACGTGATGCAATCACAGTATGATTCCAACATGTTTTAACTCGTTAAAACTCTCCACATCAATAAATATCAGTCCCAACATTATTACATATCTGCTTCAAACTCTCGGAACAACACTGTCTGAAGTTGGAAAGTTAACTAATCTGCTCTCTAGTGCAGTAGCTCAAATATCATTGAAAAGCAAACAGGTGCAATTCAAGACTGTAAGGACCTCCATCAAATCACTCTGTCTTCTTTAAAAATATCAGTTTCAAGTATCCAATCCGGTGATAAGCGTAAACTAGCCGATGCCAAGGTTTATCTCAGTGCGGGAAGGCAGATTACTCCTCTGTCTACTGCACTATTTAGAGTTCGAAAAATCCTATTAAAGTTACGTTTGGTTAGAAATTTATTAATAAAATAAAATAAAATAAAATAAAATATTATCTTTTATAGAGAAATTATAATAAAATAAAATGTGATGTAATAAAAGAGTAACCTTTTATATTACTTTTCATTCTAGTTTAAACAGTAAAAATAAGAAACTTCTGATTTGAAAGGTTTATTATGAAATGTATAATAAATTTTTATCCGAACAATATTTTACTATATTATATTATGAATCTTTTTATTTCTCTCAAACAATAATTTTTTGTTAAATTTGCAATGGGTCTATGGGCCCACACGAGAAGGAAAGTTAGACCACATACAAGCCTGAGTAAAGTTCATTCTAAAAATAATTGGTAATAAGTGGAGTAGCCCAGTAGACTTATATGTTAGTCTTCTTTCTCCTCTTTTTCTAATGTGGAATACTCACATGTGAGTATTCTCAACACTCCCCTTAAGTGCAACTGGACTGGACATCCAGTTGTCACTTGAAATAAACACAATGGTAACCGGATCGGGCCGTTGGGATTAGACATCCAGACGGACAATCGAAAAATTAATAATCCGGATCAAACCTAACTCTAATACCATGTTAAATTTGCAATAGACCTATGGGCGCACACGAGAAAGAAAGTTAGACCACATACAAGCCCAAATGAGGTTCCATTTTAAAACTAATTGGCAATAGGTGGAGTAGCCCACTAGATTTATATGTGAGTCTTCTTTCCCCTCTTTCTCCCATGTAAAATACTTACATGTGAGTATTCTCAACAATGTTAGTAAATATATAAAACCAATTGAGTTAACATGGTATCAGAGCTTTTGTGATCAAGAGGTTGTGAGTTCAAATCCTACCATTTACTTATTATTCAGAACAAGCAAGTTTCAAGCGTAAAGGGTTTTCACTTGAGTGGGTGTGTTAGTGAATATATAAACCAATTAAGTTAGACCACACACAACCCAATTGAAGTTCTATTCTAAAACTAATTGGCAATAAGTAGAATAGCCCACTGGACTTATATTTTAGTCTTCTTTTCCCTCCTTCTCAAATAGCCCACTGGACTTATATTTTAGTCTTCTTTTCCCTCCTTCTCCAACATGAGATACTTACATGTAAATATTCTCAACATTTTTAATATTATATTTATTTATATTTCAATCATATTATAAATTATTCCATTATATTTCCCGTGTTAAAAAAACGACGTCCTACCAAACATTCAGATACAGTATATTAAAGACAAATCAAAACTTGGCCTTTCTGCAACTCCTAATGGACTTTTCATGTGTCAAATTCGTTCTTTTCACACTCTTCCTTTCTCCATTTTTCTTTCCGTCTACATGTTCTACAACTTCTGTACATTCCCATCTCTCTTCCTTCAGAGCTATTTGCGGTAGCACTCCGTACCCAGATGCTTGTTTTAACTCGTTAAAACTCTCCATATCAATAAATATCAGTCCCAACATTATTACATCCCTGCTTCAAACCCTCGGAACAGCACTGTCTGAAGCTGGAAAGTTAACCAATCTGCTCTCTAGTGCTAGTAGCTCAAATATCATTGAAAAGCAAACAGGTGCAATCCAAGACTGCAAGGACCTCCATCAAATCACTCTGTCTTCTTTAAAAAGATCAGTTTCAAGTATCCAATCCAGTGATCAGCGTAAACTAGCCGATGCCAAGGTTTATCTCAGTGCAGCACTCACCAACAAGAACACATGCTTGGAGGGTCTTGACTTTGCGTCCGGTCCTTTAAAGCCTCTGCTGATTGATTCCTTGTTTAATACTTACAAGCATGTCAGCAACTCTCTTTCAATCCTCTCCAATTCAGGTCCTGTTCATGGTAACAAAAATCGACGACTCTTGGGGTTTGCGGCATGGATGTCGGGAAAAGAACGTCGGATTTTTGAAACTGATGCCGATGAATATGACCCTAGTGAAGTGGTTACAGTGGCAGCTGATGGAACTGGGAATTTCAGTAAGATTGGTGATGCCATTAACTTTGCTCCAAATAATAGTTATGATAGGATTATTATTTATGTTAAGCAAGGGGTGTATGAGGAGAATGTCGAAATACCGAGTCAGAAGACCAATATTGTTCTGCTTGGAGATGGGACTGATGTCACATTCATCACTGGCAACAGAAGTGTAGCAGATGGTTGGACCACTTTCAGATCAGCAACTTTAGGTGAGTTCCAAGATTTTTCAACATAACCCTTTATGATTTTTCAATCTCCTTACTGTTTATGTTTTTCCCCCCTAAATCCCTTCTATTATTGCTGGTCTTAGATCAAAATGTGCTAGCCATTTTGGTTAAAATAGTGTTGCTTCAATTTCATATCGTGCTCAACTACTAGATGACTTATCTTGTATCAAAATTGAACTGCAGCTGTGTCTGGTGATGGCTTTCTGGCACGGGATATAACCATTGACAACTCTGCTGGACCAGAAAAGCACCAGGCAGTGGCCGTCCGGTTAAACGCAGACTTATCAGCCATGTATAGATGCGCTATTAATGGCTACCAGGACACCCTATATGTGCACTCATTTCGACAATTTTATCGAGAATGTGATATATCAGGGACCGTAGATTACATATTTGGCAACGCTGCAGTGGTCTTCCAGGCTTGCAACATTATATCAAGAATGCCAATGCCTGGTCAATTCACAGTCATTACAGCCCAATCTCGAGATTCCCTCGATGAGGACACCGGAATTTCTATGCAAAATTGCTCGGTTTTGGCCACAAATGATCTTTATTCCAACTCTAGCAGTGTCAAAAGCTATCTTGGCAGGCCGTGGAGGATATACTCCACGACCGTTTTCATGGAGTCGTACATCGATGATTTTATTGACCCTGAAGGCTGGTCACAATGGTCAGGTGATCAAGGCCTCGACACCTTGTACTATGGCGAATACAATAATTATGGGCCTGGTTCTGACACTGATAATAGAGTTACTTGGTCAGGGTACCATGTAATGGATTATGATGATGCTTCTAATTTTACTGTGTCATATCTTATAAATGGTAATGAGTGGCTGGAATCCACTACAATTCCTTACGAAGATGGGATTTAATACTTGCAAGTAATGGGTTGCTGGGTTGGTTAAGTAGCCACACCTTTACAAAAGGAAATGATAATGACACATTTTCTTTTATCTCAGTTACTGGTTTCTGTCTCGCTTTTAGTTCCATATCATCATTAGATTACCCATTGCTTAATTTCAGAGTATCCCATATTACCTAGATATGAATATGTTAAAGGATTTATAAGTGGTAAGGGTAACTATCCAAACAATTAGTTCTAGTTATTTGAACAATAGTTGACCCAAGCCCAATTTTTGTTAATGGGCTTTACACTCTACCCATATTAAAAATTTAACATGGTATCAGAGCAGGTTTGGCCTGGATTATTAATTTTCCGGTTGTCCGTCTGGATGTTCATTCCCAGCTGCCCGGTCCGGTTTCCACTGCGTATATTTCAAGTGACAACTGGATGTCCAGTCTCATTTGCACTTGAGGGGGAGTGTTAGAGTGTCCCATATTGCCTAGACATGAATATGTTAAAGAATTTATAAGTGGTAAGAGTCAACTATCCAAACAACTAGTTCTAATTATTTGGACAATAGTTGACCCAAATAGTGAACTCTACACTCTGCTTATATTTAAAAATTTAATAATAGATACTTTTTATTTCATAGGCCTTAATACTTTTACGGAATTCTTGCACCAAGATTGAAGTAAAATGAAAAGGTACTAATATTATATTCTTTACGCGAAATATAACTTACAATAGTTAAATATTTATGAAAGCTTTAAAGGAATCTAAGAAAAATTTTCAGATTCAATTACTTCCTTGGTAGTTTAATAAATATTAAGCATGCTCATAAGAGCCTTAAACAATAAATATGCTGGAATTAGCGAATATTTACACCAAAATAGAGTAAACCCATCAATTATAATATTTAAAGTTTCCGTCCTTAACTACTCCCCCAGTTTAATCTTTAAAATACCATATGGATCCAAGCCGTTTTAGACAATTGTATCTTTAAAATGCCACATGGATCCAAGCCGGCTTAGACAATTGTCAACCAAACATCTTATAAAATTTTCAGTCCTTAACTACTCCCCCAGTTTAATCTTTAAAGTACCATATGGATCCAGGCCGGCTTTGTCGATTGCCAATCAAACAAAATGCTCTATTAAGCAACGTAATCAAATAAATAGCAACAAGGTTTGTTTTTATATGTTTACCTTTCGTATTCATTCTAAATAAGTATTGTGTTAAGACTTTTATTCATACATAATGTCTTATACTCAAACAAAGAAAGAAAATTAATAAAGAAATTATTATAAATTAAGAAAATATGCAACTCATATTCTGAAATACTCTCCAAAATATCGACAACAATGATAAAACAAACTATAATGCTGAATAATCCAATTAGAGTTAGATACTTGACAATTAAACAAGACAAATTCTTAGAAAAGTAAAACAGATGAACTTACAAGGATCCTTCCTATTTGCAGGCATTTTATTATAACTTAGCCTTGGATATTCGTTCACTAATTTTTAATTTGATATATTTGATTCGATTCATTAGAAACATATAGAATCATTTCAACTTCGAGGCTCATTAATTTATGTAATAATTAACAAGTGGCAAGTAATTAATTTAGGTTATTATTAAGGATGGATCTAAAATATGCTTTAATCAAAACCAACTATAACGTAATAAACAATACAAGAAGGTTTATAAACAATACGGCCACAAATATTTTGATTTGAAGATAATGGAAATGCCTCTGTTCATAGAAAAAAACTTGATACTATCTATTAGGAAATTATATGTGTCAAAATAAAAAAAAAATTCATTTGTCGAATTTGGATATCTAAAAGGTAATTTAGATTTTCCATATTCTTCTGATATCATGAGTGGACATAATGGATTGTTCAAGAATGTTAAACTCTAGCATATTATTGTTTGAGGAGTTTTATGGGCAATAGATCATGCCTTTTCTTGTTTAAACAAATGTAATCATGTAATGTAACTTGCATATCTCTTATTAGACATTGTTACTTAACCAAAAGTTTTCATTACTTTAAGATTGATTGGGTCTAAAAGGATTTACTGTGGCTGAGCTCTGAAGTAGACATATGCATGTTCTAATGCAAGTTGTCTCCTTTATAAAAATAAGTCTAGCCAACAAATTTGCCAACTCAAGGTTTTATTATTGGTTGTTACGGGAGGGTTTTGAATTAAATGCTCTAAGTTTCAATTGAAGCATGCAATTCAACCTAATAGGAAAGCACAAAAGCCAATTTTATAGCAATTGCATTTATTTCCAAATAGCAGCCAAATGTTATATCATAGTTTGTTTCTACATCATTACTTCATATCTATTTGGGGTTTGGTCAATGGTGATTTTGTGGTCAATCATTAATTAATATTAACTTATGTGGTAGGTGTTATAAAGGCTTCGTAAAAACCTCCAAGTTTGTGGTCAATCATTAATTAATATTAACTTATATGGTAGGTGTTATAAAGGCTTCGCAAAAAACTCCAAGTTCGCACACAAAATTATCCAAAGTCTAAGTACAATAATTGAACTTTCACATTTCAACTCAACCTTACCAAATTCCTTGTGTTTAAAGTGGTTACTATAAAGGTTAAAGTAAACATGAATTTTACTAAGCCAACGTAATAAAACAAATAGCAAAAAGAAGAGAAAGATGTATAAAGCTTTACAACAAAATTGTCAACCTTTATATTACTCTTAATTGATAGAAAGGATACAAAAACTCTAACGCTCTCTAATTGAATGTAACTTTTTCTCAAATGAGCTATTTATAGGCTTTGGGGACCTCTTTTATCCTATGCGCCTCACATCTGCTCTCCTAAACTCCTTCTAGAACTCTATTTTCATTATGATACTTCTGTCTTCTTTCTGGCCATGATCCCTTCATATTTAAGTTGCAATTATATAAATTATGGCTCACTTCTCAGATTTCCAACAGATCCTCTTTTGCTTAAAAAAGTTATGTAGATAAATTTATAAGCCAAAAATCGATGGAAGGTTAGACCAAGTCTGGACAGATTTCGTATGTCATTCTCGACCCTTTTAGCCCATCAAAATAAAACTTTTGGCCCTCAAGTTTTACACAGAAATTATGACCCAAGATGTTGTCTTAAATTTGAGCTTTTGAATCACCTCATTTAGATCTCATAAGCCTTAGATATATCCATGTAAAGCTCCATTGGATAGGCTGCCAATTCCATATAAATAAGTTTTAATTTGAAAAATCTGTTGCTGGTCCAAACGAATTCACACAACCACAAATTTTAGCTCCCTTAAAATATGGAGATGTCCTCTAAATATTATCTAAAGACCATGTTTAGATTCGGACTCTCCATTTATGTTAAAAACCATGGATTGCCAAAATGCTCAGATTGTCATTGATAGTGGTAGATTACATAATGCTTTAGTGGGTAGTTTAGTATGTGTTTAGTTGTTAAATTGAATATTTAGGGCATGTTTAGGTTAGGATTGTATTATTTAGTTAGACATTTGTGTTTTGAGTATTTTATGGGTTAGAGTATGCCATTGAGCTTCAATTTTGTGTATTTAAGGTGCCTTGATGCGTTTGTAAGTGTTTCAGGTCAAATATAGAAGAACATCGGAGATTTGGAGGAAGCTTAGGGCAAAACTCAGGGCCATGATCATGACTTATAGGCCAGATTGTGACAGAAGTCTAGTGAAGGTGTCACGATCATAAAAAGTGGTCACTTTAAATAGAATGATTCTTATCAAAAGTTAGGTAAAATAATTAAATCAAAAATGATAAATCGACAAGTTATAAAAGACCCATTTCGAAAAAAGTTAAAGTTTTGTTTAAACCTAATATAAAACATAAAATATTAATTAATATATAAGCTATTAAATATTAAATTTACAACCTAAGTCAGCCTAATAAAATCTAACCCAACTTATCTGGCACAACAATATCGAAATTTTAATAAAAACATAATTTCATAAAACTTAGTCAAAATTCCTTAAGTACAAAAACCCAATTAAGAGCTTGTAGTTTCAAAAAATCTAGTAAAAAATCCATAACTTTAGAGAACTCGATGAAAATCCCATTTATTTTGTTAATAAATAAATATCCACTTTTTTATCCAAAGTCTAAAGCTTATTCATCCAATAAAATTATATTTCTTTGAAAACAAACACATGTTTAATTTAAGTCTAATTCATTTAAGTCATTCTAGCTTTGGAAGTCTAATCAAGCTCATTGTTTAGTTTAGATCAATTTCATTTAAGTCTTACATTTTATTTTTCCTTTTTAAATCAATAAAAGATCAAGTATATTTTATTTTCAAATCTGATAACATCACCCTAGGTATTTTCTTCATATCAAAATCCCATGACTAAGCTTTAGGTATTTTATTTTTCTTTTAAAGCCCTGAGTAAAAATAACTCTTTGGTTAAATATAGTATCTAACACCTTTCCTTATTTTAGAAGCCAACCTCAAACGCTTCTCTAGTTCGGATATCCAATCGCTTTGATTTTTTTCTTTTTGTCTTTATTTTAACAAGGTATAATAGTGATTCCATTTAATTTATTAATCTTTACTCATCCTTTTTGTTAAGGGTAAGCACAATGCATCAATGATAACAATTTTAAATATGTTAAAAGTACTAGTTTATTTATTAATCACTTATTTATTATCAGTCTTCTGCATCCCTAAAGAATATTAGATCAAAAGGCTTTTCAATTTAGATGCATTCACAAATAAGATTTGGAAGCTTATAATCTATAGCCTTCGCTTATTTACTTGTTTTTCCCCTAAATTTCTATGTTTACTATCTCTAGAAATAACTCATGACTTTCTACCACTTCTAAATTTATTCTCTTTATCAAATAAATTTTATTTCTAATAATCAACATATTTTTAAATATATCATTCTTCTCATTTATCCTTATCAAATCCTTATTAAATCTTTATCATGTCTAATTTTCAAATATATATTATTCATCTTATAAAATCATCTTCCTATAAAGTAAAATAGTTATTAGAGTTTCTAAGATTTGTACTAACCAAATATCGATTATCTATAGAAAACAATTTGTTTCTCTTAATATCTTAAACAATGTTTTGAGAAATTTGATCAAAAATCAACATATTTACCCTCACTTTGGTGTAATTTCTCTAGGTCTTACTTGATAGATATATATATATAAAGGCTTACGGGTGACTTTTTAAATTGCCTTATCGAATTATCGACGAAAACAGTAGTAATATGCTTGTATAAGTACTATTTAAGCCACCTTAAACATTTTAACAATATTTGTAATAATATGTAAAATTATAATGTCCCTATTCAACACATCAATCTTTTTAAGACAGTAAAAGTATAAATTTTAGAGTGTTGGTTGTCTAATAAAGATAAAAACTATCCACCAACCTTGTATTATTGATAGGTGTGAAATGCTTCGTATTTTAGGGTATAGTTTGATATTTATTTAGTCTTTTATTCGATTGTTTAGTATGAGTCAACCCTAAATACAAAAGAACATAAATAAAACAAGTAGAACAAAAAAAGAGGGAGCTTTTTGCATCAGTCACCAACACAAAAACCTAGATAGAGTTCATCGAGAGATTGAGAAAGAGACGAAGGAAGAGAGATGTGGAGAAGAAGCCTATGTGAAGTACTTCCCAGAATAGGAGGTTTCCCATTTTTGATTAGTTTGTATATTTAGTCCACGATGCTTAGACGCAGATTTTGCTTGTTAATAAGTTAGAACGACTTGAAGGATTATGATTATAGTTGAATTTATTTCACTAAGTTAAACTCATTGTCTCATTTGTTGCATTTTGTGTTTTGTGCTTTGTGCTTTGTGTTGTTTGTTGTTTTGTTTCCTTGAGGACAAGAAAACATTTAAGTGTGGGGATGTTAATAGGTGTGAAATGTATCGTATTTTAGGGTATAATTTGATATGTGTTTAGGTTAGAATTGTATTAGTTTGTTAATTAATTATGTTTTAAGTGTTTTAGGGTTAATACAAGCTTTTGAACTTCAATATTATGTTTATGAGGTACCTTGATGTATTTGTTAGTGTTTCAAGGTCAATATCGAAGAACAAAGGAGTTTTGGAAGACATTCAGGCTGAAACAACGACCCACTATCATGGCCTGATAGTGCACGATTGTGACAGAAAGGCCTGACATAAGCCACGATAGTGGCCTACCTTAAGTAGATGCACAGCCACTCCCAAACTTTGCATTTCGAAGATCTTTTGGACCTTTCAGACCCTGAAAGAATCCTAGTTCAACCCTAAAGAAAAAAGAACATAAATAGAACAAGTAGAACAAAAAAGAGGGAGCTTTTTGCATAGAATTGGAATAGCTATTGAGATATGATTTATGAATGTTGAGAATTGTCTAAACTCACCTTCAGGTTATTTTTATCTTTCATTCAATAAAAATCTTATTGTTTAAGTGAATTGGATTCATTGTGATTGATTTCTGCATTTTCATAAAACGGTAATAGACTGAGAGGGCGAACCGATGAAAAATAATTAAATTAGGCTAACGAGAGTTAAGTAATTTAATACAAATGAGAAATCAATCACATTGGTAATTATGTGAAGGGAGATCTCACATAGGTTTCGGTAGTTTAGTGGAAAACTTCAAATCTAATTAGGGTATGAATAAGTTATGAATTGAGAAATTACAATTTTCCATAATCTGATTAGGGGTTATATTTTAGGGCTTTTGGTTATAACTCCAAAAAGGGTAACCAACCCTAGGACAGTCCAGGACTAATTATCCGACATTTCATAATTAATTAGGTTAAAGATAGGTAAAAATTTCCCCATTCTCTCAATTGGTAGTTGCTTAGGTTGATTCTTGGTGTGTGCATTGCAATTTGTTGATTTGTTAATATTTCATGATTTATTCTTAAGTTGAATTGGTTGATTGAATTGATTGATTGAATAATGTTATTGTTTTAGTTTAGTTACAGTTGAAATAATCCAACATTTCATAATTAATTAGGTTAGTGTTAAAGATAGGTAAAAATTTCCCCTTTCTCTCAGTTGGTAGTTCCTTAGGTTGATTCTTGGTGTGTACATTGCAATTTGTTGATTTGTTAATATTTCATAATTTATTCTTAAGTTGAATTGGTTGATTGAATTGATTGATTAAATAACATTATTTTTTTAGTTTAGTTATAGTGGAATTTCTGAAATTTGTTTCAGCCTTAGAGTTTATAATAAGAATAACCCTCCTTGCAGGATCAACCCCTTAGATACTACACGAATAACCTATACGCTTGCAGAATATCGAGGTTAAAATATTAAAATTACACATATCGAAAAACTGCGATAAATTATCTCATGATATATAAAATATAATGATCTATAAAATATAAGATCATACTCTAGATCCTCCTCCAAATGATGCCTTATTTATTAAAGCACCTTCATCATCATAAGTACCAAATCGTGTCTAAGTCCTTTATAAATCTCTCGTGAAGAAATCACTGAGAAATCAACTAAGATCGTGTCATAAATATAATGAAATATTTTTTTTCAAAATTCTAATGATCACTATAATAAAATAACTTGAAATAGTAATCAAGAAATAAAAGTGTTAAAGATAAATATGATTTTGTTTCCATATAAAACTTTTTATTCTTTAATGAAAGAGTTAACCATAAAGGTGTTCAATTTACTAACCTCTGACTGCATAAATAGAGCAAAGAAAGACAACTACAACTTTTAGAGATGGTTAGATAAGAAGTGTTAGCTACTTTGACGTGCACCATTTTTAAAAGAAAAATTAAGATTTACAAGTCTAATTAGAATTAAACTCTAGATAATAATTAAAACAAACCCAAGATTTACTTTATAAACTATAATAATAATAATTAAAGTCTAAATAATAATTTTTATGATGCGGACCAATTTGTGATTAAAAACTGACATAATCCATCAATAAGTTTGAAAAATGCCCAGGAAAGTTAAAACAGATATCAAGAGAACTGATTCATTGATTATAAGGAAAAAAGAACCAAATTTGTAAAGTAATTGAATGACAGAAAGATCATTTGATAAGTTTGAAACTCAACAGAGAACAAGTAAAAGAAGCACTCATGACTCTTAATAAACAAAGATATGAAAAACTAACTAAAACTAAAAATAAATTTCACTTCAATACTTAAAGAAAAATTAGGATTTTGAGTAGGTATGACGTATGACATGGCCATATGCCAAGTTGTGTTAGTTATATAAATACTAATTCCATTAGACATGGTTTGGAACAGATTTGAGTTTGAGACCGTGAATCCTTTTATAACTTTTATACATGATCTAGGATACATTCGTATTAAAGAATATAGATCATTTTGTGACTGTGAATATGGAAGTAGGCTTTATTGGTCTTCCTATAGGTCCAATGAATGTCCCATATTAATTCTTGATGTGTTATTTAAAGCTTGGTAAGTATGTATGTCTTAAATCAACTTATTCAAAGTCCTCTCGACTTAATAACTACTAACTCTCATAACTAGTCCACTATGTATAATCAATGGAACTCTTGAAGCTTAGTTAGCTATTCTTGCATAATTCCCTCTCTCTTCGAAAGGATTCAGACTTGAATCATTACCTACATTAAAAAAGATAAAGATCACGTACATTAAAATTAGCACTAATGATATACTTACTTGAAATTTCTATTTTTTAGAAATTATCATTGATCCTTTCAATGGCTTAAAATAAACCATCCTCTCTTATTTGTAATTTTAATCGCCTTTGAACTAAGATTCGTTCGTTCCCCTTATGCATCCAAACTCAATAATCATGCTTAAAGATAACTCATTTTCTACCTTTGTTATCTTTGGCTACATAATGCTCTCTTCTTCTTTCTTTTTTTACTGTATTGCTTTACACATTCAAGGATTTACCTTGCCATATCACCCTTCTTCACTCCATACAAAATGACTACTTAATTAATAGATAAAGATAATAAATCCTAAGCAGTTGGTGGATTAAAATTATAAATAACTTAATGGTGAATAAAAAATAAATGAATGCACACTCCTACCATATACAAACCCAACAAACTGTAAGCAATCTTCTCAATTCTTTAAGTTCCTTTGAATGATAGCATGAGGAAACATAGTCAAATTTGTATCTACTACTTTAGTTTCGCCATCAGTTTCAGGATGAGTAACAATGAACAATAGTATTTGTTCCTGAATTTTTCAATAAAACTCCTAGAAAAGAAATAAAAAATTTAGTATCTTAGTCACTCAATATACTCCTAAGAATGCCATATAGTCTTAATACTTCCTTAAAGAATAAATCAGCAACATTGGTCACTTCATCAGTTTGATCACAATGAATAAAATTTGTCATCTTAGAGAACCTATCAACTGCCACAAATATAGAATCCTTACTCTTCTTCTGCCTAGGTAAATCTGTCATAGAATTCCTAGAAATATCTACTCTTGGTTTGCTAAGTATAGGTAAAGGTGCGTATAACACATATGGTAAAATTATAAATTAGCATTCCTACAAATGATGCACTTACCACACTAATTCTAGATTATGTCTCATTTTAGGCTAATAAAAAAGCTCACTTAATATATCTAAGATCTTTATAACAATAACATGACCAATTAAACCTCCACCATATACCTTATATATAAATAACTTACACATAGAACACCACAACTAATATCTCTATTATGAGAGGGTTTAAAATCAATTTTACCTTTGTCCTTATTATAAACATCCGTTTTGCACTTAGGTGGTTCTATTTTTACTTTAGAAATACCCCTATATTTCTTTCTTTTTCAGTCAAGCATCTAAAATTTACTAGTACTAGTGGGGTACTTTAATAACTCATTGTGTTTGGCTTACTTCGTTATATTTATTATCATATGCACTATCTCTTCCAACTCCACATAGTTTTTTAGCCCTATTATATTTACTATATCTCTATCTAACCCATTCAAGAACAAAGTCATGGTCACCTTTCTATCCTCCTCTATATTAGCTTGGATCATAACGACTTCTATCTCTTTATGGCAATCTTCTATATTATTTTATTCTTAGGCAAGACTTTGCAACCTATAATACAGATACTTTTAATAATCACTTTTTCACAATTATCTTTTGCATGAAAGCATCCAATTTATGCTAAGTCTCTATAGGTCATTAGTGATTTTTTCCCTCTTATTATAAACTATCTTATCCCGTTAAATGATGGCATAATCAATGAACTCCATAACCATAAACTTTACTTTCTTCTCCTTAAAGTAGTCATGACCTCCAAAGATTAATTTTATCTTTATTTCCCACTCTAAATAAGTTTTAGGATCATTCCTACCCTTAAAGGAAGGTATAATCTCTCGATGATGTCAAGATTCTCATCCACTCTTTATTGAACTTTAGGCTCCCTCCTTCCTCTAAACCATGCCTATCTCTTCTTTAAGGTATAAACTTATCCCCTTTCAATATAAAATACAACTCAAAGTTATCAATACTTATTTTATTTTTCTCCTTATCAACCTTTATTAGAGTTATTGGACAACACCCATTATGCCTCCTCTTATTATAGCCTATACATTGAAAATAAAAAATAGCTCCAAATGGTACTAATGTTTCATGCACAATTATTAACTTTTGGATAAATTAGGTTAGGCTATTTGAGAAATTAACAAACTATAAAATGATTAATACACAAAGCTTAGTAACATTCCTTTAATAATGTGTAATACAAATGTCTAGGCAAACTTCGTGACCCTATCTCCATCTAGCTATGAAATACAATAAAGTTTTCCACGAATTTTAATCATGTGTCAATATGTCTTCTCTAAAAATACAACACCACCCTCAATAAGAGTCTATAATAATACATCAAAGCTCAATGCCTTACTGATGTGCCAAGGTGGAAACTTGGAAGTTATGATCTTACTGGTAACAAGTTGTATTAGCAATTTAACTTCTAATTTCCATTTAATTTTCCAACTGCTTCTACTAGAAGTTATTGTGCATCTTTTCTCCTTTTATACAAGTTAAAAATTAGCATTTAGCAAAGCATTATATCAACCTAACTAGTAATTAAAGTTAAAGTGTTGCTTACATTTAATGTCTTACACAACAAAATGGCTTCTTAAGCTATATCTCATACAATTATATAAGATAAACAAAATTAGGTAAAGAAACCTTAGTAACATGGGAACATAGCCAATCAATACAAACTTCTTAGGATCTAATTACTATGTAACCCTTTTTCTTATTGTTGCACTAGAATTGAATAGTTATAATTACTTTATTTCTAATGATTTACATACCGTAAAGATGGTATATTTTAGACCTTGATGGTTGATTAACTATGCATTACATGCTAAAGATACAACAAGAAAACTTAATCTAAAGATAAGGATTAAGACCCTAAGATGAAGGAGAATAATCAAAATAAACATTTACATCAACTAGTTTTAGATCTCCTTACTCTCAATATATATTAAAAACAAAAGTATTATGAAGCATTATCAAAATGTATAGATAATTATAAAAAAAAATATTACTCTAGGAATAATAACAATGTCATGTTTTAAGACTTTCCATTAAAGGGCACTTAGCAAGTGAAGGGACTTTGGATCATTATTGGAATTGGTATATACTTTAAGTAGTTGGAAGTCTTTATCAAAGTTTGACATGTGATAAGGTTCTGGATTTAGATATCTATTTATTTGATTTATTTGAATCATAATGTAAAAGATCTTTTTATGCTTAGTAATTTGAGGGTGGTGAATCATTATATCATTAGGATTTAAGGTAAACAAAATAATAGTTGAATTTGTTAGAGGGTTCACCTAATAAATTAACTTTTAGATCTTCTCTATATCTCCAGTTGAGAAAATTTTAAGATATATCCTTTTGTTTTTGTTTTTGAGTTAGGTAACTTCGTTTATCTTATTCTTCTTGTTTAAAGTAACACGAATAATTATGAGTATCCTAGTAGTAATATCCCTCTTGGCCTTTAAAGATAAAAACAAGTCATCTTTCATATGTTAGATACAATTTGGTGTTTGTGATATTAAAAAATACTTAAATAAATAGTGCAACATTTGAAAAAAAGAAGAGTTAGTTATAGAGAATGATCTTGTACCTTGTAAACAATATGATAAGGTTATTAAAAGCTTGACTCTTACATTAGAGCATCAATGATTTGGATATATGCTCTACAAACATTACTTTGGCACTGAAAATGGATTGACTAGTACTTATAATAGCATGATGATATTGTTTTAGTTAAGAAATAAGGGTTCAATAGTTTCAAGTAAGCCTTTTCAGCATATAAAGTAACAACTACTGTTGGTGTTAGCCCCAATTTTTTTTTTAAATTTAAGCATGAATAGAGAAAATTAAAGCATTAATGGATTAACTTGAATTGATTTTTATTAAGTAAGTTAGCATTAAATTTAGTTGACATGAATTAAATGAGTAGTTAGAATTAAATGTGTAAGAAGTGTTAGTTGGGTTAAGTAGTTAAAGATGGGCTTGGGCCTAAATGAAATGAAAAGAAGAGAAAAGGAGTGGGCTTAAGTGAAATGAGTTAGTAGAAAATAAAAAGAAGAAAGAAAGAAGTAAGTTGGGCTTAAAGGCTTGTTGGGCTTAAGTAAGTAGTTAGTAGTATAAAAGAAGAGTAAAAAGGAATTGTGTCTTGCTTTTGGAGAGAGGGAGAGCCGAAATTGAGAGGGAGAAAGGTGAGAGTGTCGTGGAAGGGGAGAAGGAAAGAAGAAAAGAAAGCTAGCTAGGGTTTTGTGGTTTCCAAGGGATCTAGAGGTGATTCCAAGAAAGTTCAAGAGATAAAAACGTGGAGGAGAGCTTAAGCTTCGTTTTGAATCAAGAAACCCATTGTGTAGTTGAAGATTTAAGGTAAGTCTTCATTTCAAGTTTAAGTCTTGGTTGGGTTTTTGGTTG
>JANZLH020000067.1:3572324-3591342 GCA_026770325.2 Erythroxylum fimbriatum
AATCAAAGCCCTAACTTTCTTCTCTTCTTTTCTCTCTTCTTTCTCCTTCCCACGACTACACTCTCTTCTCCTCTCTCTAATTTTCGTCCCTCTCTCTTCCCTCTCATGCAATCCTCTTTTAATTTCTCCTTTTATACCCTCACTTAAGCCCAAAGGCCCATTAGACCCTTAAGGAAAAAGCCTTGTCCATTTATAACTTAAATCCCTCACTTAAGCCCAAAGGCCCATTATACCCTTAGGCATTTATCACTTAACTCTTTAATTCAATTTAATTCATGCTAACTCATGCCACCTAACCTAATTAATACTACATGCTAATTAATGTCAACATAGTTTAATCTATCAAGACCCCATAATCAACTAATCATGCTTAATAAAATAAAATAAAAATTCAGGGGCCAACAACTACCCAACAGTGAAGATAAGTATATTCTTTTTGGTCTATTTTTTTGGAAAATCCTTAGGACTATTAAGAGAAACAAAATTTTCTTTAATTGTGGCTAGGATTTGGTGAGCACTAACTAAGAAGCTTAGAACTTAAGTAATAGCTCTAAGAATAGATGAAATGACATAATACATTCAAAATAATTTATTGTTAATAATTAATTGATCTTATAAAAATATATATTCTAGAGTAATAAAAGGTTATGACTTATTTCTAGTGATAATAGAAATGAAATTTGACTTTTAAGGATATAAGAAAATAAACTAGAAAAATCCATAAGAATACTCTTAAATCTTCGTGAAATTATCGATCTTGAAAACCCTTTGGGCATTGATACCATTTAGGAATGTATAATCCCAATAATAAACAGTTGTACTTATATCCCAAGATTTTCAACGACTTCCAATAGAAACTATCAATCAAGACTTTGACAATAAACAGGATATGGATAGTTACTAATACATTGAAAAATAGAAATTTAAACTTAAAGAGAATACTTAATTCTTAATGTTTGAGAATTAATATATTAGTAACAAGGATAGAACAAACATTTGATTAGAGCTAATATACTAAAGACTTAAGAGGGAGGGGGAGATTAGCAAGAGAAATTACATATTTTATTTCGTCAACTAATTATGAATACGAATGAAACCATAATCATCTATTCATAAGAAAGATGGGATAATGGTAAGTAGGTTTAGTTTTCATAGTGATGCCATTATTTACAAGATTACAGCAAACGACATCTTTGATTACATCACCATGACAAATGAAATCATTACTTAGGTTGGTTGGAATTTGTTTGAAGATAGGGAGGCGTTATGGGTTAAGTGGGTGCATACCATTATTCTAAGAAGGAACAACTTTTAGAGTGTTCAACCAACGTACAATAGTTCATGGAGTTGGCGAAAATTTTATTTGTGAGGGATAAGATGAGGAACCAGTTCAGATTTAGGATTGGCGATGGTATATCTACTCTTTTATGGCAGGACCCTTGGCACCCGAGAGGCATCTTGCAGACCTTTTCTTCTTCGAGGGAGATAAATGGTTCGGAACTTCCAATGACAGCCTGAGTCTCTGACATTATCAATCATGATGAGTGGAGTTGGCAAGAAGTTTCCTTAGAGCTCATCAGGAACCTTGAAGTTCCTTGTTATCATCCGAATAGTTCCTACCCTGATAGTCTGAAATGGCTAGCTGAATCCACAAGACAGTACACAACTGCTTCTGCCTATAACTTTTTGCAACCTCCTATCCAGGAAATACCATAGTATAAGCTAGTGTGGGATAAAGGTAAAAGTCCTAAGTGTTCCTTTATCCTTTGGCTTGCTTTCCTTAAAAAACTACAAACCCGTGACAAACTCCCCTACCTCTATACTCCTAACCATTGTTCATTGTGCCTTTCGGCCAATGAAACCTTCGACCACTTGTTTTTTGAGTGCTCATTTTCTAAATCAATTTGGGACCTAAGCCTCACTCATTTCCACTTACAATGCCCAAATCAGCCTTCCCTCCCGCCCCTCCTTATTTGGTTTCAAAGAGCTTCAAATACCCGCACTTTAAACCTTTTCCCAATCCTACTTTGTACTGCTGTTTACCACATTTGGTCTGAAAGGAATACTAGAGCCTTTAAAGATGCAGCCAAGGATATTGGGAGTATATACTTCGGAGTAATCTCCCAAGTTAAGGAACATCAAGCCCAAACATAGAGAGGAGGTAATTAAATGAGTGCCTATTTTACTAATCTTTCTTTGCAAGTTTGCCAGCATAAGGAATGCAATAGGTTCGGTCACGTGGGTCTACAGTTGGTAGCAGACAGGGGACAGTCTCCTACATTCTAAATTCTTCAAATCTCACTGCACCAAGAGAACAAAAGCAGTAAGCACCATGTTCTAATCTACAGCTACGGTAAAAGTCTAAGACATTTATGTTATATTTGTGCTGATATTGAGTGGCTTGAGTTTCTGCCTTGTTGTGGTTAAATAGTAAGTTGGACTGTAGTTTATACTTTGCTGAGGTGAAATGAGTTTATTATGAGAAAGTTGTGGGAGTGATGGCGTGTTGAACTTTGATAGATTGTGAGCAAGAAGTGATGGAGTTCTTGGGTTCTTATTGGATCTTTTGTATAGTATAGGCCAGTGTTCCTTTAATCCCCCACCTCGTAGGTGAGTGCTAGAAAAGTCTTGGAGTTACTTGTATTCCATTGTTGTACATAACTCTATATTTGTATAAAATCTACTGAATTACTAAAAAAATCATTACTTACGTTATACAAATTAAAACATACTTAAACTTAAACATTATACTAATTAAAACATACTTAAATTTAAACATATTTGATTATAAAATAATAATAATAATTTTTATGTCGAATTGTCTTTTAGTGCTTACGAATATGTTCTTGTTTTGGATACATCTAAGCATCTTGATCGATGTCAAAGGTATCGTGTGCTCTATCATCGTATTCAAACATTTCATACGTCTTGATCTTCTTCGCTAGCGTCAAGAATTAATTAAAAGAGGATTTGAGCTCATTAGATTGTCTACTTTTCCGGGACAGATTTGTGTCTTGATATTCTTAGAATATAGAAGGTTGAAAATCGGGAACTTAATGCGTTAAGAGATGACACTAAAGTTTTTATAGTAATCCATCCATATTGTATTGTCCGAATCTAATGTAGCAACATAATCAACGGGTAATACTACCAAACATCATGAATAGCAAGGAATTTTGAATGGTATAATTACTTTCGAACACTAGGGATTGCAACTCTGATAAACCTAAATATTTTCTTGAATGAGGAGTGCAAGGTTACGGGGAAAATTCTTATAAGGATGAATTTAGGGTGAATTTAGAGGGTATGATTAAGAAGATTAGAGTGAATAGGAAAATGAGAAAGTTGCACCGCATGAAATTTTTTTGGATAAGAATTGGATGATGGACAAAGAGGGTCTTTGATTTTGTATGTGAGTAGCAGGTTTTGTATGCTTCCAACATGTAACTTTGGCCAATGATCCTTTCATGAATTAAACTAAGAAAGGAACTAAAAGAAAAGAATATTATAAAATATTGACAAGATGCAAGTGAAATACTAGAGGAAGCGTAATGCTTGGTTACAAAGTTAGTGGGATAAAGCATGTCAAGTAGAAGTGCATAGTAGTAATCAGACTGAATACTTGTTGGTTGAATAGGTCATATCTTTGGATGAGCAGACTTTTGTAATTGAAAACTTTGGACCTGAGTCTAGAACGTGGGGGAATTGCTTTGTAACACCACAGGAGCATCTAGAGGCATGTCTTTCTCAAAATCATATATTAGAGTAGTCTCGCTAAGTACTACTAAGATAAGTTGAGACAAAGACGTCTCAAAAGTTCGGTACCATACTTGGAAGGAGGTTGTTGTGTCATTTCACATGCTTGACATCAAAGGTATCCTTAGTGAACTAGTCAACTCATCTCAATAATTGCACGAGGGACAATCTTCCAATAGAATTATAGAATCTTTGGAAAGGATGATTTGTCCATTTTAATAATTAAGAAATGATATCATATCAGATTAAACCCAGTTGGGAACTTGAGAAACTATGGAATGATTAATACGCAATACACAGTAACATTGTTTTAGTAATGTGTGATACAAATGGTTGGGCAAACTCACCGACCCTATCACCATCTAAATTAGATATTAGCTGTGAAATCCAACAAAGTTTTCCAGCAAGGCAGAAGGAAGGCACGAAGGGTAAACCAACAATTGAAGATCAAATTTTTAGTCATGTGTCAACAGCTCTTCTCGTTAAACACAACTAAGACCACCCTCATTGAGAGCCTGTAATAGTACATCAGAAGTCAATGCCCTGTTGAAGTGCCAAGTTGGAAACTTGAAGTCACGAAGATCTAAGTGGCAATAAGATGAACTAACAATTCAAAGTCTACTGTCCATCCAAGGTTCCAACAGCCTCCGCCAGAAGTTTCTGTGCATCTTCTCTCCTCCTAGACAAGTTTAGAAATCAGCATTTAGTAAAGCATTCCATCAACCTAAACAGCAATAGACACTAAAGTGTTGCTTGGCTATGATGTACTATGCAACAATACAGCTTCTTAAGCTACAGCTCTTACAATGATAATGAGAAAAAACAAAATTGGATAAACATCCCACAGTAACATGCGAACAACCAATCAATACAACCTTCTCTGGATCTAATTACTGCTCAACCCTTTTTCTCATGGTTGCACTAGAATTGAATAGCTATAATTGCTTTATGTCTAATGATTTACACACCGTGAAGATAGTCTATTTTGGACCATGATGGCTGATTGACTATGCATTACACGCTAAAGAGACAACAAGGAAGCTCAATACAGCTGGCTCATAAATCAGATATGACGGATCAAGACCCTAAGATGGAGGAAAATAATTGATCTAAACATTTCTATCAAACTGTTTCAAATCTACTTATACATATGAATGAACACAAACACTATGAAGCTCTGTAAAAATATATCTATTATCATCAGAAACATATTACTCCCAGGAACAATAGCAATAACATGTTAATCAAAATCAAATGTGACTTCATTTACCAACCATGTTGAAAATCTAAGCTTCATTGTGAAATACATACGAATAAACACAAATACTACTAAGCTCTGTCAAAATAAATCTATTATCATATATCTATTATCATCAGAAACATATTACTCTCAGGAACAACAGCAATATCATGTTTTAAGACTTCTTATCAAAATCAAATGTGATTTCATTTACCAACCATGCTGAAAGTAAGAAGAAACTAAGCTTCATCATGACATAGATATGAACCTGTATCTAGGAACTTTGTGAAAGCTTTAGTAATCAACTTTCAAAATAAGCATCAAATGTTCATAGATATTCAGAAGCGAGTAAGTAGTAACAGTTGTACAATGATTATGTAAATGCCAGCCTAACAAACAAGCCAAGCTGCACGAGCTTTTTCCCTTGAGATATAGTGAAGTTATATGAGACAAACTAAGAACCTGGCAACATTACAGTATTACAGTGAATAAACAACTATGTTGCAACCAGAAAATTGTTTGACAGTCATACAGAGCATATTTCAACCCTACAAGATGTATAAGCAATCATGAAGTACCTATGCTAAAGAACTAAATGACTTCATTCGAGAAAATGGTGTTAAACAAGCAATTTTCCTTTGCAAGATGCTGTAACATTTCAATAGGACTTCAAAATAAATACCTTTTAATATCTTCCACTGCTTGTTTGCGACGTTGTATCTGAAGTTCCAGGATGTGAATTAATGTTGCTCTAGCCTGTTGGCAAAATGTTACAACAAAATGAATCACAACTTCAAACAGCGAGCTGAAAAAGAGGATGTTAGGGAACTCAAAAAGTCATTTACTTGATGGGGGCGTAACGAGTTAAGAAGGTGATGCAAGTTCTTGAAAATGATCGATATATCTTCTACTCTCCTAGCATACTGCGAAGGCCTATCAATAAGAACATCAGCGAGTTCCAAAATGTGCAGCTGCAAATCTCTGTTAAGTGACCTCAATGCTTTCTTAAAATCTATAAAAGACAACAATCGTAATCAGCAGTAGATTCATATACCAATCCCATTTCAGCCCAATAACACCTACAACAAGGCAATTATTTTTTGGAGAAAAAAGGTGCATAGGTCCCAAATCAAAGCAATCATGCTACACACTGGACAGTCGTGAAAACCCAGAGCAAACATAAACATACCAACGTTAGGCCCTTTTGGGTAAAGTTGGGGCACTCCTTGCTCCTCCAGGCTCGGAAGCACATCATCAGTCTATAAAACAACAACAAATAAGCAAGACCTACAAGCACCTAGCTACAAATTGCATACGACAAAAACAGATGTTACAGTGTAATTGCCACCGAAACAGATATAGGTCCCTTCAATCGGAGGCGGAGGCTCCGGTGCCGACTTAGGGTTTTGAAGGTAATCTTTGTATAGTCTATAATACGGTGGCGGTGGTGGATATGCAGCTGTGGCCATCAAGAATTTACAAAGGAAAATGTTAGGTTCAGTGGAATAAAACCCTAATTTCCGTTTTATTGCCGAGAAATTAATACAACTTTAAAATATTCGCTTTCAATCAGTAAAGACTAGAAAACAACAGAAGGAGCGAGTGCATCTCTTAGTTTTGTGCGATTTTCCCAACACCCAAACGTTGAAAAGAAAATTAACAAGAGGTTTGGTTTAGATGAGAGGAACTAGGGATGATAGTGATTGCAGTGGCGTCAATCTAAGCCTATCTAAACCGTCCATGTCGGTCCCATCAATGGGGGACAAAAGCGTAAATATAGGGATGCAAGTGGTCAAAAACGGTAAAGGCCGTTAGGACAGTTGAACAGTGCAAATAAAACAGGTAAGAAAAGGGATGAATAAAGAGAGTTGTTGATGGGTTGGAAGGGAAACCTCCGTGGCTTTCATTTCTCTTTCAGAAACGTCGATGGTTGGCCTGGGTTCTGAATTACAGGGTTGTCCATTATCTCTTTGAAGAATTTGAAGAGGAAATTCAAGTAATTGGGCGGTAATGCATATCAGAGATAGACAGATTTTATTTATGTTTTTTAAGAGGAAAGGATTTCCCTAATGAGTTGATGATATGGGTTTTTCTGATCTGGTCGTGTATTGTGTTATATAGCTTGTTGGTTTGTAGAATTTTTCATGAGAACATCAAATGGAGCTCATACCATTTGATATCCTTCTTTCCACGTTGTCCTAGGATATTGCAACAAGTTAACAATTTCTTCACGATTGTTCAAGGAATTTCCTGCCATTGTTGATCTGGATCTCACTGTTTTCTTCCATCTTTTTAGTTGGGAACATATTCGAAGAAATCAAGCGTGTATCTAAACTTTCTTGATCCTAGCGTTTTTTTCATTACTCTAGGATATGTGAGAGGAAATATTTGATTGTTTATGGAATTATCTTTAATAATAGCTATAAATCTGGCAATCCGATAATCCAAATGTTAATATGTGACTGGTTCAAAATGACATCATATTGATCTGGAGTTACTCTAGTGGTGCATTTCAAAAGTTTTGCCTTTCTATCTTTTAGGTGTTGAGTCCATATCGGAGCAGACTCGCAGCGAACATTTTTATGGATCCTCCTTTAATAGATGTGGAACTTGTACCAGAAAATGAGAAGATCCAAGATGAGAAAGAGGAAGGCCCAGCATTCCATTGTGATCTGTATGATACAGAAGTAGTTCACAAGATAGCTCAAGCGCTCCTCCCTGGATTAGCTACAGCCTGTGTTGACAACACAACAGGTGGAATATTTAAGTCCCCTGGTTCAGTGGCGGTTGATATTAGAAAAGAAATGATTGACTATCTCAGACAGAGAAGTGAAAGTTTTGTTGCTGAATCTGTTATTTTAGAAGGCAGTCCAGAGGCGGAAGTCTCTGACCATCCTTTTGATATCATTTCTGACTTTGTGGATGACTTTGCAATTTCAAAGAGGAATTTTTTTAGCCGAGTTTCTGGATGGCTGCTAAGTGAAAAAAGAGAAGATAGGGTAGACGATTTTGTTCAAGAGATGGAAATAATTGGGTTTTGGTTGCTAGAAAGGAGGGAAGCAGTTGCACAGACATTCCTTAAGAATGTTGACTTTAAGAACACATTCCATTGTGACGAGAAATTCAAAACCTCTGAGGAACTCGTTGAGCATATGGTCAACTGTGGCTTTGGGCCTCTGAACTGCACAAATGAGGGGTGTACAGCTATGTTTTCTGCAAGACATTTGGAGAACCATGATTCAGTGTGTCCATTCAAAATGATCCCTTGTGAACAGAAATGCCCAGATATCCTCATGAGACGTGAAATGGACAGGCATTGCATTACTGTCTGTCCAATGAAGCTCGTGAACTGTCCGTTCTATGCAGTGGGTTGTCAATCCACCGTACCCAAGTGTATGATCCAACAACATAATTCAGATGATCTACATTCGCATGTGTTGTGTATTCTCAAAAGTAATTATTACAAAGAAGCACCAGTGGAGGCTCTCAAACAACGTGCCAACCAAATTGTGCAAGTAAGGTATCCTTTAACATGCATGTAACTTATTGATATAACTGAATCACCTTGATTCTTGCTTTTCATTCCTCAAAAACTCTGGAGCAACGATTCTGGATAGCTTCTTTTCCTAATGTTTTGTTAAGGAGTTGGTCTCTGGCATCTGTTCTCCGGCTTATATTATCCTTCTAGGATTTAATACGAAGAAATATTGTATGAGATTTGTAAACCTATGTTTAACTTCCTTCGTACAACCGTCAGTTTGATTTTCCACGTTTCTTGTGTATGTAGGTGAAAGTATGTTATGATGTTTGAACAGTATTTTCAAATACATTTCATCCTGGATCGAGTAATTGTTATGTGCTACGTTGCACTTTTTCTTTTTTCACTTTTCATGAAAGCAATTTCCTGGTGTTCTCAGAACCTACTCCATGTTCTCCTACAGGTATCTTCTGTTGAGCTAGGAGATGCTAGAGATGTAAGATCCCTAAACCTCAAAATAAAAAATCTTGTTGCAAAACTTGGACCCTTAGAAATCAAGGTGGCAGAGGTTATTAGAGAAGAATCTTTGGAGACTGCGGACAACACAATAGGAGAACCAACCGAGGCTACAAATATCGAAAATGGAGAACCAACTGAAACAAAAAATAGCTCAAACAAAGAACCAACTGAGGCTGCAAACAACAAAAATGGAGAACCAACTGAGACTCCAAACATCAAAAAAGGAGAACCTACTGAGGCTACAAACAATACAAACAGAGAGCTTATTGAAGCAGCTATTGAAAGTGGAGAACCTGCTGAGGTCGCAAGCATGAACATTGGAAAATCTACTGAGGCTGCAAATACCAAAAATGGAGAACCAGAAAAGATTGGTGAGGCTGCAACTGGAATAAATAAAGAACCTATTAAGGCTGCAAATGGCAGAGATGGAGAACCTGCTGAGGATATAAAACAAAAAAATGAAGAAGAAGACGAGTATCCTATTAAGGCTGCAAATGGCAGAGATGGAGAACCTGCTGAGGATATAAAACAAAAAAATGAAGAAGAAAATGAGTATCCTATTAAGGCTGCAACCCAAAGAGGTAGAGAACAAAATGAGGATGCAAATGACAAAGCTGGAGAACCAGTGGCGGGTGTAAATGGAGAGCCTACTGAAGTTGCAAATGATAAAAGTGGAGAATTCACTGAAACTGCACATGGAAAAGATGGAGAGTCTATGGAGAATAAAAATGACAGAAACGGGTAGTCTGCTGAGGATACAAAAAGCACAAATGGAGAGTCTACTAAGGCTATGGATATTAACAACAGCGAGGCCACTGAAGACGCTAACAACACAGATACAGAAGCCACTGAGCCTGAAAATAACACTAAAGCAAACAAAATCAAAATTGATGAACAATGCGTGGGAGGTGCAGTAGCTAATGCATCAAAGGAAGCTCAAGGCGAAGTTTAGTCTTAATTTCCTAATACACGAACTGTGCCCTGCAACAACATTTCTTTTTTCAAAAAGGAAAAGCAAATCTGTCCAAAATTCTTTTCTTCTTTGTTGGAAACAAAAAATTTTAAGTAACAATTTTGTTAAATTAATTGCAGTACAGTATCCATTTTCCTTCTCTCTCGACAAACTTTTTAGCTACATCATTTGTACAAAATCATTCTCTGTCCATCGCTTTCTACCTAATATGATAAATTTTAATTGAGAAACGATGAAACCATTAAAAATAAAATTTTGACGTGAGGAAAAATATACTTACATATATAAGTTTGTTGATACAAATTAATATGATACCAAACTTGAATATAGAATTCTAATTCACTATCATACGCAGTTAAAAAAAAAGGTTTTTTTCTGACCATGTTTTTTTTGATCAATTAAATTAAATGTGACAGTTAATTACCTCACATTGACTAAGCCAAGAGTCTAATAAAAAAAAGTTAATTCTTTTCTTTAAGGTGATTATCTTATCATATTATCAAAATCACTCTTAAGTCACTATCAAGTTAAACCTAGCTTTATCATAATATATTAATTTGATATTAAATATTTTACATATGTGCAACATGTAAGACATCTTTTATATCAAAATGGATTTCAATCAAGTTCTAGGACTAGATGGCTGCAATGCAACTTTTTATTTCAAAAGACCTAGAATGATTTTGAAGACATGGTAATAGAAGCTATTATAGAATTCTTCCTTGGTATAAGAAAGCTAAGAGATGTAGTTTACAAAACTATCTCAAAGATGCTTGCTAAAAGATTGGAAGGAGCTATAAAGAAGGTGATAACTCCAAGCCAAAGTGCATTTTTTAAAGGAAAGAACATTGGTGACAATATGTTACTTATTTAAGATCTACTTGAGAATTACCATTTTAGGCATCCTATCAAAAGTTGTGTCGTAAAGATTGATTTTCATAAGGCTTTTGACTAACTAGAGTGGGAGTTTGAGTATTTGAGTTTCCTAAAATTTCGTAGAATGGATGTAACAATGTATCACCATTACTTTTGGCATAATGGTTAATAGTGAACCCATTAACATCTTCAATGGAGTCAAAGAACTAAGGTAAAAAGAACTTCTATCCTTTTACCTCTTAACTTTAAGCATGGATGCTTTAATCAAGTTGATTTCCCATAACATCAATCATAATGAAAAATTCAAATACCATACAAAAATTTAAGAAGATTAAGCTTTTCAACCGTATTTTTACTAATGACCTGCTACTCTTGAATATTGCTAATGAAGACTTAACAATGGAAGTCCTGATAAGCTCTCAGCATACTTTTAAAAGGATGCGAGGATTGAGTATAAACTATTCCGAGAGAAAACTTTATTTTTATGTAGACTCAACTATTCCAATTTAAGAGTTATCAAGAATCTCAAGCTCAGCTATTCTAGTTTAGAATATCCCTTTCAAATTCTTGGGAATTTCAATAACCACAAGAAGACCAACATATAATAATTGCTTCAAAAAATAGGAAGTTAGCCAAACAAGTTTTTTTGCCTTATGCTGGAAATTACAACTTGTCGGTTCTATGCTTAATAGTATGCACAATTATTAGAGCTCTCATGTTATACTTCCTGAAAACTTAGTTAACGCAATTGAAAAGATAATAAGGAATTTCTTAAGGTCAAGTGATGTAAAGAAGGGAAGAAAAGTCAAAAGTAAATGGTTTAACATTTTTGATCCTAAGTAAAGAGGCTTGGGGCTTACTAAGATACATGACATCATAAAAGTGCTCTTCATTAAGAGAATATGGAAACTATTCAATGACAAGAAGTCCATATGGGTAAAATAGATGAACTTGCACCAATTAAAAGCAACTAATTTTTATTAGTTGTTTCAATTACAATTATTTATTTTAATTCAAACAATTCTTTTGTACCTTAGTCAAAGTGTTATTCAAGTTGTTAGGTATCTAATTAGTCTCCGTGAGAAAAATGCTTTTCATACTACAACTTATGATTCGTATACTTATGGTATTGAAAGTTTTATATTATAAAACTTGTCAACACAGATGATGGAGAATTTTAAAGAGCTAGAATACAAGGATTGATAAATTTAAAAGCATGAAGGTATTCAATACCATATATTTTGTTTGCTCAACCAAACACATACTGGGAATTTGTTGATAGCTTGAATCAAAATTAACTTACTTAGCCCAACGATGAAAAAGACCAATTGTGTGAATATTTCAAGAAGAGAACTAAATTGTTTAAGGAATTCTTGAACATAGGAATTAGTTAAGAAGTTTAGGATTTGGGAAGTCTAGAACCTAATTGACATGTGCTTTAAAATTAATAATGTATAGAGGCAGATAGTCTAAACGTGGTCTAAATTGGAAGATAGTTGGAAGTTAAACGATTATAGGAAAATTTCTTGAGGCTGTTAGAGTTGGGATAATAGTATAGGGTAGGAAATTAGCTGGAACGTGGTTATGATGGAAAGTGGGTTGAAAGTTAAGTAGCTATAAGAAAACTAATTTTGGTAGTTGAAGTTGAGAGGATTATATAAATTCACCTACATCATAATGCAAAGGGATTCATATATACACAGATAATTAGACTGCTCCAACAAAAACACCTTGTTAATATTTCAAGTTTTCTTTCCATTGTATACTTATTCCTATCATTATCTTAAATTTTCTTTGTATCTTATACTTTTCTTTTTCTTAAATCAAATCATCTCTTTATTTCAATACTCTTTACTATTTTGGTATTTTAGATCTTTATTTTATAAGTTTTCTGAAATAAGTCAATTATGAATTCTAGGAGAATTCCTCCCTATCATACTTGAATTCTGGGTTAATTATTTAAATAACCAGCAAGCTCTTAAATTTTATTAAACTTAAGAAAATTATTATTTTTAGTAAAAAATTCAAACTTCTTAACATTATATATTTTAATTTTTGGGTGTGAATTTAAGCCCAAAAATTACAAAGAGAAGAAATATAATTCTTTACTAAAGTAAATTTGGGTTTTTAAAGTGGACCTTATATAATTTTATATTTATATCGTATTATTTGAATTTCATAAATAAGAAGTTGGTTCTCTTTCTACACTTATACCATCAATAGGCTAAACAAATTAAACATTTAATCAAACATATAAATGAAATAAGAAATAACAAAAAATAAGTTTCCATTTTTATTTTAGGTTTAGATCTATAGTGTGAGCACTTGGATGTGAAGTATAAGGTCCAATTAATTTAACCTCAGTTGGTCTACATTCTTAAGAATTAAAGGACCAATTGAGTTTTTGATTTAGGAAAAATTGATATTTCAAGTTGTAACTTTATGAAAATTACCATAACTATCCCAAACTTCATTTTTTAGTACGATAATACTTAGAACTCCCCCTTTATATCAAATACAACTTGATGATAGCTCTTATTAGTGATCACTATTAATTTAGTTAATATGACTTAATATATGGAAACTTTAATTAATTTTTAGGGCATGTGAATTTAAGAAAATAAAAAAGTAAAAAATAACACATTAGAAAAGACCCAACTCTTCTTTCCTCCGTACATTTGTCAACTACTCTACCTTTGCAATTTGATTAGGAGTGCCCCTAAGCTTTACCATCCTAGTTGGTAAAGTTAGGATTAGTACCCATATCTTAAGTGACTTAAATCTTTCCACCTAACTTAACCTGAAGATATTTGATAGTCTTTCTACCTTTACTAATAATAATACCAACTTGACCATTCAAAAGATTTATCCTTTTACTATTCCTACATATATATGATCTATATGAAATAGGAATTGGTGAAGGAATTGAGTATATAAACATAGACAACTTGGAATCTACATTTAACAAAGCCATTGAAAATTTTGCTTTGCTCTAAAACATAACATAAGCACTTTATGAAAAAAGTTGCTAGTAAAAGAAATTAATTAATAACTTAAAGAGGACAAATAAAATTGATAACAAATTATATTCATAAATATGCATCCACATAGAAAACACAATAAAGAAAAGAAAAGAGATGAGAAGAATATTTAATTCCTGTAATAACCAGCACTTAGATATTTAATGGTAATGAAAGTTGTTGGAAATGAAAAAACTAACTAGTAACAATCAACACAAAGAGAAGAACACAAAATATTTCAAAGAAAATTATAAAGATAAAAGAGCAAGAAATAATTAAGCAGCACAAGGGAGAACACAAACATAAGATAATATATATAATGATAGAGAAATGAGGGAGATAGTTCATTGAAGCTAAAAGTGAGTAAAGGACATTTATCGGTGTAACTAAAGCTAATGGCCTTATTCTCACTTCTAGGGCACTTAACAATAACAACAGCACCTACACCAGTACCGGCATTAGCACTAACATATTTCTCAAGAGATCTATTTCTTTTTCTTAATTACGTGTCCTATAAATTAATTAAATAGTCTAACTAACAAGACACATCACCTTAGTTAACAATACTCATCAAAAGAGGCTAAACAATAATGTATATTTGGTACAAAGTGAGAAGTTCATGTATTAAAGTACTAGAAATATATTTTCTTGTTAGTTTTAATAATTTCCCTAAAATTACATACTAACCATGTTTTCTAAAAGGATCTATGTCGAAATAGAAAAATTAAATAGGAAATTATTGCAATTAAGTCACTTAAATTAAGGTTAAAACCTATATAAAGTTTTCCTATTAAATATTGGGCTTTGACTCCTGTATAATGAAACACCCTCCCTACGCACTTGTCGAAATTAAATTAAAGAATATCTAAATAAATTAGATTGCTCCATATTTAAGCTAATAAAGAAAATGTTACTTTAAATAGATATAGGGTTTAAAAAATGGAGTCCATGTATAATTAAATAAAAAAATTTCATAACTAATGCTTAAGTAATCTCAAACTTGTAGAAAATTAAACTAAAATCCATCCATAATTAAATAACAAAATTCCCTAACTAATGCTTAAATAATCTCAAAATTGTTGAAAATCGGATCAAAAAGTGTGTAGAGGGATAAAAAAAAAGAAACATAGTGTATAGTGATTGCATCCCCAAGTACGGACTAATATATAAATGAAATAATAGAACAAAGAGGCAAAAAAAATGTACAACTTATATTGTTTAAAGTTATGAACAAAAGTACTAGATGTGAACAATTGTTTATTTAAATATTTAAGGTAACTAATAAAAACACAGTAAATCACTGTCAATTATAAACTGACAAATTTAATATTTATGAATCATGACTTAAGGAACCTGAATCATTTATTTATTTAACATTCATAAAGGTAAACCAAAGTGTTATGTAAGAACAATAAAATTTTAAAAACTTAAACAAATGGGACTAATGACAAAAAAAAACAAGTTATTTGTATAACCTAATGAACTTAAAATGGAATGTACCAATTTGAACAACATAAAATAATCAAAATCAAAAATAGAATGGAAGCAATATAATATAAAATTTTGTGTGAAAATGGAAAATCTAGCAAAATAGATGCATATCATGCTAATCCAAAAAATATAAATATTAACCATCCAACACCAATAAGATTAGTATAAATAAGGTATATGTAAATGGATGCCTTTACTTAAAAACATGTAACATAGCTCAATGGCTATAGAACTAGCAAACTAAATGTTGGAAACAATTTTGGATAATCACCATTCATAAGAATAAGACTATAGACAAACTTACTAAACAAAAGATCAGTAACTAAAAACCTATCAAATTTTGATAAACCAAAGTAGATTAAAAAAATCAATGATATAGGACTTTAATAATAAAACTTAGATGGCCTTCTATATGTATGAATTACATATAACCCATGAAAAGAAATTATCACTTACATTATTAATAAAGAAACAAAATGTTAGGAATTATTTGGGATTTCACACTAGTAAGATGATTGGAAAGAAGTATAATGGTTCAAATGAGTTATTGGGTAGCAAATGGTTCTCTTTTACTCTCTTCCTTCTTCCTTGTCTCATCTAATATGTTCTTATAACATGTAAATACAAAAAGAAACTTTAGATAGAGTTCTTCCTATTTATGCAAAATAAATTAAAGTTTAAGAATGTTAAGAAACTCTCTTAAAGAAACATTTAGGGGAGTGAACTTCAAAGATCGATAGATGATTTTACTAGAATGAAAATTAATTTCACACTTTTGTGATGTTTCAAATAGGGCGAGAAAAAAAGTAAAGATGAAGAAAGGATGATAATAATTGATAAGAAACATTTTAAATGTCAAGGAAAATGGTAGGGAACTACATAATTTAGTGACTTTCTTCCCCCTTTTTTTTTTACCTTTTTTGTTTGAGAAGGAAGGTGACTTCGTACAAGAAAAGGTGAAAAGGAACTCAAATCTAGGATATTATCATTCTCTAGCACTAAATTTTTTATTATGCTAATACACAAATTCTACATCACCTATCGATCCTTCATACAATCTCCAAGTTGAATTTATAGTGTATTTACAAATCTAATATTAAAAACAAAGAGAATAAATTTAATTGATCAATTAATCAAATCATGCACAGATAATTGAACAATCATGACAAGCTATATTGTTAACCTTAGATAGGATTTTTAGCCATTAAAAATTTTGAAAAAAATATAAACACCTAATTCTCAATATAAAAGAAAAAAAAAAGAAAAGAATAAGAGAAGATGTCATAGACTTCTCCAATGCTTACTCCAAATCTTCCTCCAATACTAAAAAAGAATAAAATTAAGAAAAGAAAATAAGAACTATCTGAAAAGTATATTAATAAAGTCTCCCTTTAAACATCCTTCTGTTAATTATAGCATAAATTTATAGTTAGGGTTACAAAAGAAGAGTTTTAAATGGCTTAAACTTAAGAAACCGCACATCGTTATAGTTTGTTTCTAAAAATCTACACCAGACTAGCATCAAATCAACATTAGTCTTGTTCTAAAACTATAAAACCTTGTGAAGCTGCACATAATTGGTGCTTGACACTAAGTTGTAATCAACACCAATTTTGTATTGTTTGTCCCTTTCTAAATTCAAGATGAGTATGAGGTCAATTTAGGATCAATTCCGATACAAGTCTTATTTAGGTCCTTAGTGTCTTAGACCTTTGCAAAAGAATGTTATGTATTACATATGTAAACATAGTGCCTGTTGTACCTTATTCCACTAACTTCTCCATTTTTGACATCTTTTACTTAGAATTAACTTCAAAGTCTTCTACAAAGTTGTTGTCTATTTTTTATCTTCCAAATGACTCTAAAATCTCTTCAATTGAATAATTATTGAGAAAGTTGCACTAAATATCGTATTTTATCCTCAATTTCATCACCTATAAACAATGAACTAAACATAAACAAATGTACAATAATACTTAGTGAGTATTGCTAGGAAAGTGCTCAAGATGCTCACTTTGACTCATAAGTGGTTTTAGGCACAATTTGGAAGCAAAAGAGCTAAAGTGAATCAAAAGCACTACATTTAAGACAATTTTTGAAGATTCACAATCCTTTATCTCCATGGAATAAGAAGAAGAAGGATTAGAACAAGAGGAGAAAAGAAAATTCCTAAAGATGAAGAGTATACATTGTAGAAAATTAAGAGAAGTCATGAGAATGCAAGTCACGACCATCACATAAAGTTTCATGGGCATGACTAGTGATGCACGACCATGAGATAACATATCATGGCTATGACTCACCTTACATGGGCGTGACTTAAATAGTCACACCCATGACTTAAAGTCACAACAAGTGTGACACACCAAGTCACGAGTGTGACATAACGACACCATACTCCTCATTTAACCTAGCGCTAATATATACCAAGGGTGTAACAACACAAGGGATATAAAAGATTGGAGGGTTTTTGGCTGGGAGAAAAATCAAAATGGAGCTTCGGATGAGATGATAAAAGGGGGCAAACTCTTCAATTATGAGAGACCCATGGAAGGGTAGCTTTCTGACGCTGATTTAATGGGGATATTGACGCCACGACCTGGTTAAGCACTCTTTCCTTGTATTTGTTGTTTTCTTCTCTCTTTAGAAATTGATTATGTTATCCTATGTGTATGGATTTGGATATTGTGAAAAGATGGTTTGAATAAATTCATTGGATCGTTTTATTACAAACCCATTACTAGAATGTTCAATGTAATTCGTAATTGTTATGTTGAATTTCATTTGTAGTGACTAATGGTTCGTAATCATTAAGGATAACATAACCTAGGTTAAATAATCCGAGCTTGTGTGATTATTACCTAGATTGGTCCATTTTTCTCATTCATCAAGTGGCTTTCCAATTAAATTTGGAGAGTGTCTTTTAAGTTATTCGCTAGCTAAGGTTAATTAATGAGCTCTTCTTAATTAACTATAACCTAAGGAAAAACCGGGATTAATAGAGCTTGTTGTTAATCTACGACCAATAGTTCAAATAGAGATATGAAGACAACAATTCAATGACATATGTTTAATAAGGTGTAGGCCGAGATTGAACCAAAGAACCAGGTCCCTAACAAATTCACCCATTTCATCATTTTTGCATGGTTTCTTTAATTTGCTTTTGTTAGTTTAGTTTCATTTTATTTTGTTATTAAACCAAAACCCCCTAAACCTAAACACCGATTAATTTCTTCTCAAAAGTTAACCGAACAATCTCTGTGGGATTGACCTAGACTCACCACTGCTATAGTAGTACGTCTAGTTTATTTTGAATAGCGTTACGATGCACATGTCAATTTTGGCATCGTTATCGGGGAGTGCGGTGTTTTAGTTTTTACTTGTGATTTTAATTGATGCTTTGTAAATATTTTTTGTAATTAGTTTCTTTGCATTTATTTCATTATCATTTCACTTTTTGTTTCATATTTGTGATATAAAAAAATTACATAGACAGAAGTAATTTATTTTATAACTTGTATTGTCAATCTTATTGTTGGACCCCAAACTTTGATTGGACGTCAGAATTATTAAATGAGGAATTAGTGATGTTAAATGTTTTATTTGGGTAATGTGAATTGGAGAAATTTCAATGATATTTGAGGTTAATGTATGAAATGAGTGTT